>SJYC01058086.1:0-26722 GCA_006408675.1 Madoqua kirkii | reverse complement strand
GAGTATTCTTTTTTAAACGCAGATTTTCAAAACCTATTTTTTCTTTTCCCCCCCTCCGGGTGGCCCTTCTCGTGTCTTGGCTTGCTGAGTGTCAAAGTTGTCACCAGACGCATCTGTCCGTCTGCCCGGCGGTAGCCTCGGGCCGCGTTGCACATACGCCCGTGCAGCGTCCCCTCATCCCTGGTGCGGCCTCTGCTTCGTTTTTCTTCCAGAAAATAAATGTCCTGTGTTCACAGAAGGCCCTTCACCGCGGGAGCGGATGAGCAGTAGCTCGGCGTCCCGGTGTTTAAAGCGGAAACGACCTGTGGCTTCTCCGCATGGGAAGGGACAGGAGGCCCGAGGGGCAGCCGGCCTCCTGTGAAGGCTCGGCCGCCTGAGGGGGGCCCTTCCTGCCCGCGGGGCCAACCCCGGCACGTGACCGGCCCGGCCCAGGCCTGCCCGCAGAGCCCTCGCTGGGTGGACACCCTGCGGCCCCTCATCCGGAACCCCGAGCCCGAGGCCGGTGCCCAGAGTCGCAGCCGAGGACTGTCGAGGGGGCGTGAGGAGCCGGGGGATGGCGCGGAAGTCCGAGATCGTCTCCTTTATGAAAATAAAATACCCTGAATGAGCCAGGCCTCGTCCCCGAGTCCTCTGTGTGCGGCGCGGGGTCGGGGGGGACGGTGGCCGTGCCCAGGTCCCTCTGCCCGCTTCCATCTGGAGATGAACGTCAAGAACCAGCAAGCCCAACAGAGTCAGAGGCCCGCCCGCCTGCGTGTCCCGAGGCGCTGCAGTTGGGGACGGTGGGGCTCCAGCCCAACCTGCTCAGTCACCTGGACCCCCTCTGCCCCGAAGACACCTCGTCCAAGGTCAGTCATCCCTGCAGGGGGGGCTGGCGGTGCAGAGCGGGGTCCCCAGCCCAGGGCTGGCTGGCTCGGCGGGGTGGGGAACGCTCCTCAGGGAAGGTCCTCATTGCGCGGGGTCCTCTGGGTGTCAGTGGTGATCCATCTGACAGAGGACGGACGAGCTGAAGGTCAGGGGCAGGGGCAGCGGAGCCATCCTCTCCAGGAGGGGCAGAGAGGGGGCCGGGGGCCAGTGCCTCCCAAGGCCTGGGTCTTTGCGTAGCTCTGCCCCCGATCGGCTGCGGCAGGGGCCCAGGGATGGGGGTGCACAGAGCCACCCCAGAGTGCCGTCTCAGGACCCGGCTGAAGCGTCGAGGGAGGGACGCAGACACAGTGCGTGCAGGCCCTGCTCATGCCCAAGCAGCGGAAACCCTGGGGGAGGGCTTTTGTATGAGAAGAACCTACGAGTTAAGCTCTTGGAGGCTGCTTCTGTGCTTTCGAGTCAGCTGGGATAAGAGCCGTAGCCTCACTGTGAGCGTCTTTAAATGCACACAGCTGGAGGGAAACAGAAGGCGCCTGCCTCCTGCCCTGATGCGTTCAAGGAGGCGAGAGGATTCCCCGCGACAGCCCCCCGCCCCTCCTTTTACTTGCTCAGCTCCTCTTCGGACCAGCTGATCCCTCTGCTGAGGGGGCCCAAGACCCACCCCCGGGGCCTCCGGAGTCCCCTCCGCCGGGCAGGTAGGGTGCAGGTTTGCGAGGATGGAGCCGCCTCCCTCCGGGAAGGCGCGAGCGGAGCCTCGGTGCAGAGAGGCCCACGCTCAGCAGGGCGGGGGCTGGGACAGGCGGCTGGAGCGGAAGCAGGGCGGCCCTGAGCGAGGCGCGGCCCTGCGGCCGAGCCCGGGGGCGGGGGCGTGTGCTGCCTCGTGGTGTCCGGCTGAGGACGCCCGCGCTCCCCTGGACGCAGCCCCGCGTCGCTCGGGACCTCTGTCAGGGGAGAGGGCCCGAGGGCCCGGAGCGCCTCCGGGGCTGTGTCCGCACGGGGAGGGCGGCCGGCCGGTCATCGGGCCGCGAAGCGGAGCCGCCCCGCGCGGCGGTGGCCGGTCCTGCGGCGCCCCCTGCCGGCCACTGCGGGAAGGGGTGCCAGAAACAGCTGCCCCCGCCCACTCAGCCCAACACTGGCCCAGCGACGGCGCCCCGGACACGGGCCCCCAGGCCGGCGCTCAGGGCCCCCGGAAGGTCCTCCCGGGCGCCCGCCACGCGCCGTGTCCCTCCCCGCTCTCTCCGGCCAAGCTGCCCACCGCCTGCCGCCGACCCCTCCCCAGAGTCCCAGGCCTCCCTTGGGCGGGTCGCAGAGGAGGAGCAACGCCCAGGAAATCCTGAGATAAAGGGCAAAACTCTGGCCTCCCTGCTCCCTGGGGGAGCCTGTTCAGTTCAGTCGCTCAGTCGTGTCCGACTCTGTGACCCCATGAATCGCAGCACGCCAGGCCTCCCTGTCCATCACCAACTCCCGGAGTTCACTCAGACTCACGTCCATCGAGTCTGTGATGCCATCCGGCCATCTCATCCTCGGTCGTCCCCTTCTCCTCCTGCCCCCAATCCTTCCCCGCATCAGAGTCTTTTCCAGTGAGTCAACCCTTCGCATGAGGTGGCCAGAGTACTGGAGTTTCAGCTTTAGCATCATTCCTTCCAAAGAAATCCCAGGGCTGATCTCCTTCAGAATGGACTGGCTGGATCTCCTTGCAGTCCAAGGGACTCTCAAGGGTCTTCTCCAACAGCACAGAAAACTTTGCAGGAGGCCATAGCGCGCTTCCGTACTGAAGGTGGGAAGACAGTGTTGGGCTGATAAGGGCCTTTTGGCTTCAGAACAAACAGAAATCCACCCCAGGTCCCTTCTCGAGCTGAGTGTGAAAAGCAAAACTCTCAACTTTTAGAAGATGTGACAGAATGCCTCCACGAGCTCCCCGCGCCAGTCTTGAGTGCCCCCCCCCCAAGCAAAAGCCACAGAGGAGAAGACTGATGGTAGCCCACTGCCATTCAGACAAAACCCTGCCGTTTTATTAAAGAAAAAGTAACTGTTTATTCAAATGGACAAACAGTGGAAAGCTATCAGACCACCTGGAACATGGTGTCTGCACTGTGTGTGACCAGCTAAGGGTAGAATCTGGGAGAAATGAAACACTCCCTCCAATCAATGAGACAAGGAACAAACAACTCGACAGAATGGACTTGGGCTCCCAAGAGGCTCTGGCTGGAGAGAAGACACGCCTCTGCCAGCCTGGGGACCTCTGCAGGGGGCAGGCCCGGCCCTCCCGGTCGGGACAGGAACCCTGAGAAGCGATTGTATTTGCAGCCCCATGACACCATCCCCAGGGGAAACCAGCACACACAAGGTCAGCCAGGCTGGGGCGAGTTTACTGAATATAACTGTAGGTTCCAACATGCATGGGCAGGCGGAGGTTACAATCAGGAAATAGAGCCCGTGACACACGTCGATACATCCCTAGTCATGCCATTCAGTGTTTAAAGTACCAGGCAGACACGTACAGCAAGATCCACCTATATACAGCTTTTAAGACAGGTGAGGCAAGATCTGTATATAATTCATGATAGTGAAGGTCGCTCAGTCGTGTCCGACTCTTTGTGACTCATGTATGGTTCATGGAATTCTCCAGGCCAGAATGCTGGAGTGGGTAGCCGTTCCTTCCCCAACCCAGAGACTGAACCCAGGTATCCCGCATTGCAGGTGGATTCTTTACCAGCTGAGCCACGAGGGAAGCCCAATGTATATAATTACGCCTGTGGTGATACGCAGAGACGTGTGTTGTGGGTCCAGTAACCCACTCTCGGCTCCAGGGAGGGCAGCAGGGAGGATGCTGGGTGGGGGGCGGTGTTGCAATTCCCAGGGAACTGCACTTTTTTCAGCAGAAATCTCAAGCAAATGTGAAGGGTGGTAGAATGTTAGGATTCAGCAAAGCTGCTGGTGGTTCCTGATGTTGGTTATCATTGCGTCTCTGTTCCCCCAAATGCTCACAGAGGTCACAGCAACTTTAGAGTCCCAGGTGAGAACAGCAAGTGCCCTGTCTCCACCCCTGAGCAGGGGTGCCCTTCACCCAGGGTGAAGCTCAGCCCCAGAACTGGTTCCTCCGGAGACACCCCAGTCTCCCAGAGGCCCTCCAGCACGGTCGCCCAGGAGAAGCTAGCCGAGGGGTGTTTCAGGAAGGCGTGGGCCACGGTCGGGGCCAGGGTGGTCTTTGATTTGTGCGTTTATTGCGCCGTGTTGGGCGGGAGTTGCAGCGTGCAGACTAGTCACCCACGGGCTTTGCTGCTCCACGGCACAGGGGATCCTAACTCCGCGACCAGGCATGGAAACAAAAGTCCCCTGCGTCGCACTGCGGGTTCTTAACCACTGGACCCCCAGGGTCGTCCCAGAGAGGACTTTTAACAAAGACCCCCCGGGGTTGTGCCCTGCAGAGCTGCGGGAGGGCGTGGTCCCCCGCTGGCGGCCTCAGTCGCAGCCCCAGCCCCAGCCGCTGCTCTGTTCGCCGGCCCCTCTGTACTGACTGGTTCCCTTGCCGTTTGTCTCTGGGCCCGGGTTCAGGGAGCGCCCCACTCAGTCCTCACTGCGGGCGTCTGAGGTGGGGATGGTCCCGTCAGCCTCCCTTCCCGACGAGGAGACAGCCTGTCCTGAGGCGTGCGGGGCTCCAGAGGAGAGCAGACGGACGGACCCAGCCCGTCCGACTCCTGGTGCCTGACATCTTAAGGCCTGGGTCAGGCTTAAGGCCCTCCCTCCAAGGCCTGGCCTCCTGCTCCTCAGAACAAGCCCCTCATTTACAAACGCTCACTGTGTCACGCGCCGGGATGAGTGTCCCCCTGACACAAGCCCCCACCCTCTAGTCGTGGTCAGTCAGCGGGTGGTGGTGGCCCTGGACTCTCATCGGATCAGCAGAAATGGTCAGCTGCAGGGATGGTGACCCAGTGGGTGGAGTCTTCCGTCCTTAAAAACACGCTCCGGCGCTTCTCAGAAGAGGATGTTTACAGGGCTCTCGTCGCCAGGGAGGTACGAGTGCAAACCGGGGTGAGATGCAGCCACGTGCCGGCCAGCACAGCCGGAAGATCCGGTGTGGGCACGGCATGGGCCGCCCGGGGCCCCCTCGCACGGCTGGTAGGGGCGCATACTGGCAAAGCTCTTCTAGGAAATCATTCCTAGGACCTTCTAAAGCTGGACGTATAGTCGCCTGTGCTCAGCAGTTCTCTGCAAGGTGGATCCCAAAAGAAACGCATACACGTGTCCGGCGAAAGACAGGTAAGACTGTTAGCGGCCGCTGTGTTCTCGGCTGCCACACACCAGAAACAATTCACACATTCTCAACGAAAACCCACGCGGGCAACAGAGGGGATAAATAAACTGTAGTCCCCTCATATAGTGTGCGCACCACACTGCACCGCAAATTGGCAAAAGCCAGCCACACACGACCACACAGCAGCGACAGACAAGCCAGAGGCAAAATATTAAGACTGTGCCCACCGGCCCCAGCCAGGACACGGGCGTGGGTGGCCACGCCCTCCTCCAGAGCGTCTGCCCGGCCCAGGGGTCGAGCCGGGTCTCCTACGCTGCAGGCAGGCTCTTCCTATCCGAGCCACCAGGGAAGCCCCATGCAAAGTTTAAAGAAGCGCAGGTCGACCTACAGCCGTATAAACCAGAGACAGATTGAACCGTCGACCTTTGGGCGAGGGGCGGCGACTTCCGGCGGGTAGACCCTTGGCACATTTCTTGATCTGAGCAGCAGATCAAGTGCCCAGAAGTGGCAGGCTCACTTGGTACAAGTTAATCAAGTGTTCATCTACAACGTCGGCCTTTTTAACAGGTATGAAGGTGAAAAGTGAAAGTGAAGTCCCTCAGTCGTGTCCGACTCTTTGCGACCCCACCAGGCTCCTCCGTCCATGGGATTTTCCAGGCAAGAGTACTGGAGTGGGTTGCCATTACCTTCTCCAGAGATCGAACCTGGGTCTCCCACACTGTGGGCAGACGCTCTACCGTCTGAGCCACCAGGGAAGCCCCACCCGTTTAACTGGTATGTTGTGTCTCAGTAAAAGCATGACAGGCCGTAAGCTGTGATCGGCAAGGCAGGCGCCCGTCGGAAGGGCCCTGGGCCGCCTGTGCGCCCACGGCGAGCTTACCTGCAGGCACCTGGGCCAGGTGCTTGAAAGCCGTGTAGAGGTTCTCCCGGCAGGCTGGCTGGGGGTCACTCAGCAGGAAGGACAGGGCTTGGATGACATTGTGCTCCAAAAAGCCCTCTCTGGGGAAGAAAAGTCAGATTTAGACATGGCCAAGGCATGGAATTAAAAGACGCTTGCTGCTTGGAAGGAAAGCTATGACCAACCTAGACAGCATATTAAAAAGAAGAGACATTACTTTTCCAACAAAGGTCCACTTAGTCAAGGCTATGGGTTTTCCAGGAGTCATGTATGGATGTGAGCTTTGGACTATAAAGAAAGGTGAGCACTGAAGAATTGATGCTTTTGAACTGTGGTGTTGGAGAAGACTCTTGAGAATCCCTTGGACTGCAAGGAGATCCAACCAGTCCATCCTAAAGGAAATCAGCTCTGGGATTTCATTGGAAAGACTGATGCTGAGGCTGAAACTCCAGTACTTTGGCCACCTCATGCGAAGAGCTGACTCATTGGAAAAGACCCTGAAGCTGGGAAAGATTGAAGGCAGGAGGAGAAGGGGACAACCGAGGATGAGATGGTTGGATGGCATCACCGACTCAACGGAGATGAGTCTGAGTGAACTCTGGGAGTTGGTGATGGACAGGGAGGCCTGGCGTGCTGCAGTCCACGAGGTCACAGAGTCGGACACGACTTAGCGACTGAGCTAACTCAACTGAAGGCTGCGCCCAGAGAGGACCCAACAAGAACCTAGAGGCAGGGCGTCCGCACCTCCCCCAGCCCGCTGGAGCCTGAGCCCGGGCCGGCTGGGACAGACTGCACCCCTGCAGCCTCTGGGGAGAAGGCAGAGGCTGCGCTGTCCCTGGAGTCGAGCCCGCCTGAGTTGAGGTGGACTCCGGGCAGAGAGGCCGGAGGCTGGCCTCCCTGAGCGCTGGGCTGGGCTGCCCGCGGCCTCCCCACCCTGCCCGTGGCCTCTCCACCCTGCCCGCGGCCTCTCCAGCTGCCGGACACACACTGTGCTCTGTCCAGGGCAGGCCTGCCCTCCGAACCCACGTAAGCCTCTGTGCTTGTCATTATAATGACACGCGTCCATTAACTATCAGGTCCACTCAAGGGCTTCCCTAGTGGCTCAACGGCAGAGAACCCACATGTGGTGCAGGAGTCGGAGGCTCGGGCTCGATCCCTGGGTGGGGAAGATGGGAGGTTCCCCTGGAGGAGGGCATGGCAGCCCCCTCCAGGAGTCTTGCCTGGAGAATCTGCATGGACAGAGGAGCCTGTGGGCTACAGTCCACAGGGTCGCAAAGAGTCAGACACGGCTGAGGCCACTAGCATGCATGTGAGCCAGTTCGATGAGAGAAGAGTCGTTGGTTTCTGGGTTTCTTTTTTTTAAACTTCTTTGTGGAGACAAAGTTGAATGCTTTGGAAATACTTAAAATGAGCGTCTGAAACAGTAAGGAGATGACTGTAAAGATTCTAGAAGGGTCTGGCCTGCAGATTACTTCATTAATGTCTGAGCTCTTGGTTAACGTTAAAGAGGCGAAGCTACAGATTCATGATGGTACAGGCGCGGTTTAAGCAGAAAAGATGGCGGGAAACATGTTCTGCTGGGCACAGGGCTGGCGGCTGCCTAATCGCTCAGGGCTTTGGGCTGAAGATGAACCGTGTGGGGAGTTGGCCAGGAGCCCGAGCTTCTGCTGCCGAGGGCACAGGTTTGATCCGCGGTGGTTGGGCTTCCCAGGTGGCTCAGCAGTAAAGAGCCCGCCTGCCAGGAGACGCAGGAGACACGGGCTCGATCCCTGGGTCAAGAGCACCCCTTGGGGAAATGCAACCCACCCCAGTGCTCTTGCCTGGGAAATCCCACGGGCAGAGGAGCCCGGTGGGCTGCTGTCCACGGGTCGCAATAGCCAGACGCAGTGGAGTGCTGGATCACAAGCCGCAGGGCGGCAGGCGCAGACCATGTGTCGAGAGGGGATGCGCGGTTCCTGTCCTGGCTTTTTATTTTTAATGTGGACCATTTTGAACACCATGGTTGGATTGTTACGATATGACTTGTGCTTTATGTCCCCGTTTTTTGGACACCAGGCACGTGTGATCTTAGCCGCCCGACCAGAGACCAGACTCGGGCCCGCTGCGTTGGGAGGTGAAGGCTGAAACGCTGGGCCCCCAGAGGAGTCCCTCTCTCCTGGCTCTTCTCCCCCTTCTGGCTTTCTAACCATTCCATTTGATTAGCTGCCGAACTGCTGGGCCTGGTCACGCCTGGTGAGGGTCTCCAGGCTGCGGTCGGGCCTAAGAGAGAGCTCGGTGTGAGGCCTGGCCCGGGTCGGCACACAGGAAGTGCCCAGCTGTGCTCTGCCTGAGGTCAGCCTCGTTCTGGGAGGAGGAGATCACGGGAGTCCCCCACGTGGCCGGGCCCTTCCCGGCACCCCAAGTGAGGTGTCCAGGCCTCTCCTCTCTGCGCCTGGGTGCCCACCCCGAGTCTCCCCGACGGTAAGTCAGCTCCACAAGCTGTAACTCCCCACAGTGATCGGGGGCCAGGACCCCAAAGCCATCAGCTCCCCTCGTGAGGGCGGCAGCTTCAGCGTGGGCAGGGGCCCGGGCGCGAGGCTCACCTGCCCACGTTGTGGGCGGCCATGACGCAAGCACCTCGGTGGTCTTGATGCGCACCACGTCGTTGGTGTCCTTCAGCAAGGCTTTCAGGCTCTCCAGGCAGCCTGCGGGGCAGAGGGGCCGATGAGTGTCCTCCAGGCTCAGAAACCGGCTGACCCGGAAGTCGACGGGTGCGCCGATGTTGGGGTCGAGAGCACCAGGGCTCCGCTGTTTGTGGGCGTGGGGACGCCATGTGGGCGACCGAGTGCTTCAGAGTCCCTGTCGGGGCCTTGGGATGCCAGAAAGGCTCACCCCAGGGACCCTGTCTGCCCACCCCCCACCGATTTCTGTGCATGCCGCTCGCTGGTGCCAGCCCTCCTGGCCCCGCTGGGGTTCAAAAGACCCCTTTTATTTGGAGAGACCTTGTCACCAGCTGTCGTGTGCCCTTGAAAGGGTGACGCCGTGGCATGCCAGACCGAGCACCGGGAAATCCTGCCTTTTTGTAGGGCGCGCCCTGACCTCACAGTCCTTCTTGCTGAGACTGTTTCTTCTCTGTTGGGTTGAGGAGGCTCCTTCCCTCACCGGGATCAAACCCACATCTCCTGCATTGGCAGGCGGATTCTTTTCCACTGAGCCACCAGGGAAGCCCCATATATACGGGTAACTAGGAATGTGGGAGGAAACGGGGAGGTCCCCACCTCCGTGTGGCTTCAGTAGGGCTAGCGCCTCGCTTCTGTGACAGCCTTGCGAACAGGCAGATAAACCTGTGGCCACTGGGCTGAGTCCTGGCGAGAGGGGCTGACCCCTGGCGGCATCCAGCTGAGGACCCACTGACTGGCTGGGGCGCTGCTGTGAAGGGGCCAGGTCAGCTGCCCCCACGTACCCTCCCCGCCCTCCAGCTGCTCTGTGTCTGTCCATGCAGCCCCCACTCGTGGTCCCTGGGGGTGCATCACGCTCACCGATGCTAATGGCCGTGTAGACGTGCTCGGGGTCATGCATGAGGTCACACAGAGCCGTGAGGGCTTTCTGCCTCGTCAGCAAGTCCTCCGACTGCAGCTCCTCGTTCAGCTTTGGAGCGCGCGGCAGCCGTAGGCGACGGCAGCCTGAATGGGCTTGGCGTCGGGGGGCAGGTGCGTGGAGGTCCTGGCGTCCGCCATCGGCCCGCGCCTCTCAGAGCACCTCGGGAGCTTTCAGAGCGAAGCGCCAAGGAGACTGCTGGTTAAAAGGACCCAGACGTCGTCGGCATTGCTACTGTGATCTGGCACTTTTTTACCTCCATTTTACAGATGAGCAAATGGAGACTAGGAGCGGTGAAGGAATTTGTTCAAGGTCACAGCAAAGGTAAGTGGCAGCCCAGACCACAAACTTCAGTGTTCTCCCGATAACTATATAGATTGGGCTTCAGGACAAAGGCATTGAAAAGAGCTAACTGGGTGGAGGGGGGAGCAGTGGATAAATGGGGAGATTGGGACTGACACGCACGCTCCACTATATATAAAGTAGGTGACTAATAAGAACGCGGCGGGCAGCACAGGGAAGTCTACTCAATACTCTGTAATGACCTATATGAGGAAAGAATCTAAGAAAATCGGATATGTGTATAACTGGTTCCCTCTGCTGTCCAGCAGAAACGAACACGGCGTTGTAAATTGAGTATACTCCAATGAAAATGAATTAAAAAAAAGACAAAGACAAACTAAGCCAAATGAGCAAACTCTGACAGAACAGCTCCATTTAGAGCTTATCTTGCACCAGCAATACTATTGCAGCTCAGCTACCCAGGAGGAGGCGGGGAGTTCTATGATCCGGGAGGAAACTGAGGTTTCAGGACAAGGAACCTCGGAGGTCATGAGCTAGGCTAGGAGCCTGTGTCTTAATCCAGGTCTGGGACATTCACCCATCAGGGTCCCACAGTGGGATGCCTCCAGCACATCCACAGAGACGGAGTCGAGGTTAAAGTGTGACTTATGTTTTATTACACACACACTTGGAGCAACTGTAAGCAGTGTGGCTGAGTAGTAAAAAATGGGCTCCAGACCCAAGCCAATGGATGGCCCTTAACAAGCAGCGTGAGGGGAGAGGATGATATCCCACCCTCCCCACCCCCACCCAGAGTGGGCACAGTCGCTGAGAATGGAGCGTGGCTCACCAGGGCGGAGGTTGTGACCGCGTTTCGTTGGCAATGACAAGCCCCAGCCCTGTGCGAATCCACCCAGCGAAGAGAGGTGGTGAACTGGACTCTGGATTCCTGGCAGCAGGTAATTAGGGAAGGAGGCGAGGAGGTGGGGATGGAAGAGGAGGTGGGGCCCGGCCATTTGGGATCGGGGCTCCCGGCGCCTGCCACCCTCCAAGGGGCACGGGCTCTGTTGATCGGGCCTGGGTGAGTCTGAGGGAGCCCCTGTCCCAGGGGCCCCCAATCTGCGGCCGCCGGCTCACCTGCCTCAGCGCGTGAGTTTCTGAAGCTCTCGCCCGTTGCCAGGCAACCTGGTTGCCAGGCGACCCTGGGCGGCGTCAGCTGGGCAGCTTTCCGCACAGCGGGCCACCCAACGCGCAGGCGCGAACGGCCCCAGGCCAGGGCTGGCTGTAAGGTGGGGTTGGTGCTATTTTCTGGGGTTACTGTGGGGGA
Organism: Madoqua kirkii; assembly: GCA_006408675.1. Taxonomy (NCBI): domain Eukaryota; kingdom Metazoa; phylum Chordata; class Mammalia; order Artiodactyla; family Bovidae; genus Madoqua; species Madoqua kirkii. The sequence continues at coordinate 15,523 of SJYC01058086.1, read as the reverse complement.
ACAAAGGCGGGCTCAGCTTTGTTCGTAATGCAGAAGGGAAGACAAGCGACTGTGTGCCCCTTTCTCTGTACTGGGCACTTGGCACGCCTTTAATTCTCAGCGTAAGCCTGGGAGGTGATGCATTCTCTTATCTTACCGACAAGCATCTCAGAGAGGTTCTGCTGCTTCCCCGGAATCACAGAGGCCTGATCCCGGGACTGCTAGCCCTAGCCTCGGCTCCTTCCTCGGCTCAACGCAAGCCAGACGAAGCCGTCACCTCCACCACACCCTCCCAGGGCTGGTCCCAGGACAGAGTCCAGACTCCTAGCCTGCCACTGGAGGCCCTGGGTGATGGCCTCCTCCCCCCATCCTTGAGTCTTACTCCCCCAGATGCTGACTCTTTGCTGCAGCTGGGCTGCTTGTGACAATGGCCACCTCTTGGTCCTTCAGGGCACAGCGTGGCGTACTCTTCCTCCAGAAGCCTGGCGTCTCCCCAACTCCGAATTAGCAAGTGAGCCTAGAGCTCAGTTGCCCCAGCGCGTGCTTCCCTCTTCTGATTCTCTGCTTGCTTCTCTGTTTCCCCCGCAGACTTCCCTGCGGCTGGAGCCCACATGGCCTGGTTCCATCCCCCTGCTTCACAGCACAGCCCCACCCCACCCCCAGCCCCGCCAGTTCCATGGATACGCCAGGCTGGTTCAGTAAGTGCAGAAGAAGTGCATGGTTCATGGGCCTGAGTCAAGTTTCGTCATAAAGTACTTCCACCATCTCATGTGATCCTCACAAAAACCCCTTGAAGTATGTAGTCCGTTGTACAGTGGGCTGAACTGAGACACAGGAGGAAGCTAAGCAACTCAGGGAAGTTGCCTGGGCCCTTAGCGTGAAACCCACTAATAGACGCGCCAAGCATCAGCCTCCAGCACATTCAGCTCTGAGACGAAGGTAACTGGCCTCGATCTCTGTGCCGTGGACCCTGTATTGTGCCATGGAGGTCCATCCCTACCGCTGTCTTTCAAGGGACCAAGTCGTGAAGGTCTCTCTAACCCAGAGCATCTGAGCTTTTTCATGAAGGTGGTGTGGAGAGCCCTGGGCTGGGGGTTCCAGGTCTAGTTCTGACTCTCTAGGCAAATCCTTGGAACATTTGAGCCTTCGTTTCCCTGTGAAATCAGGGAGCTGAATCAAGTAGGTTCTCAAAGCTGGGAACGCCACATCTCTCAGGCCTCAGTTACAGTCTTTTTGTAAAATCGTCCTTCCGTTTCCAATCTCCTTTTTCTTATCTTTGAAAAGATACACAACATTTTATGCAGCATATATGTTCACCTGTGAGACCAAAAATATAGTGCCTGTGAATTCACCACGAGAACATCATCAGTGCCCGCATCCCCTCCTTCCTGCTTCTCTCCAAGCTACCTGCTCGCTTCTGTGATTAGCATCTCAAAACGCCTCTGGAGGCCGTCGAGCCCCGCCTGCCTCTCTCTGCAAACAGAAACGCGCTCACAGACGCTCGGTGACTCAGGTCAGCCTTTACACAGCCATTAATTATGGAAATCAATTTTGTAGCACGAGCTCTAGAAGCCAGCCTGTGATATTCAGGCACCATTAGCTTCAGAGCTGCGCAGATGAAGGTCAGGAAATGGGAGGCGTGTCCATCGCTCGTCACTGCAGGGCGATCCGCTGCAGAGCTACAGCGAGTCCTGTCTGAGCTGCGACCACAGCGAGGAGGAGGTGTCTGGGAAAGGCGGCTGACCCCGAGGGGCCCAGATGGAGGCTGTTATGTAGTCTCTGCGTTCCAAATGTTTCTTTTCATTTGAGTTATTTCCCAAATAGATGATATATGCACATCGAGTAAAATCCCAAAAGTATGAGAGTATGTCTCCTTCCCTCCTTGGTGTCCAGCCAACGGATTGTCCTCATCTGTACGACCCACTGGAGTCTTTCCAGCGGTACACTACACGGATACAAGTAAATACAGTTTCTTTGCCTTTTAATGAAATGGCAGCATGCTTCAAACGGTGTTCTCCACTTTGCTAAGTGCAAGACTCCTTCACTCGTGAACACTCACTCCCTGCTGCTTCTGTGCAGGCATTTTGCAGTCAGCTGAGGGGCTGAACCTCTGCTCTCACTGCGCTCGGTGGAGGGAGACAGACAGTCCACAGGATCAGGAAGTTATATAATCTGTTGGAAAACAGGAAGTGCCCGGGAGAAATAGAGCAGAAGGGGCTGGAAGGCTGTCTCATCTAGAGGTGACATCTGAGCACCGTGGCTGTCTGGGGACAGGGCATTCCAGGCCTCGGAGACAGGCAGAGCAAGATCCCCGGTGCCCCGCGTGCTGAACAGCACGAGGCCAGCGGAGCGGGCAGGGGGCGGGGTGGGGCGCGGGAAGCAGCAGGGGCGAGCTAAGAGAAGAAATGGGGCAAATCACGAGGGGCCTCTTGGGCTCCTGGAAAGACTTATTATTCTGAGGACGATAAGGAGGCGCTGGAGGGTTGGCAGCCGAGGACTGGCATAATCTGATCTGTGTCTTAACGAGGGGTCCCTGGGGACCGCTGAACTGGGAAGAGGGAAGGAGCAAGGATGGAAGGTGGGGAGGCCAGTTAAGGGGAAAGAAGACGATGATGGCTGGGAACATCGCGAGCTCGGTGAAAGTGAGATGGAGAGACAAGATTCTGGTCAGTTTTTCAGGGTAGAACCTACAGGATTTACTGATAGATCAGACATGAGATGTGATGGAAAGGAGTCAAGGGATCTCATACCAGATATAAAGCAAAACACGAAATATTTAGATAACCAGAAAAATTCATATTTTCCATACTATGAAAATAAAGTTAATCCTCTCCCCTACCATGGTGACGTCAGGAAGTCACGTGCTCAAGTCTCTCCACGGTCAGCCCCGCCCAGGCCCCACCCCTGGCCGCCCTGACCACGCCCATCAGCCCCCCCCCACCCTCGTTGCCATGGTGATCGCCGCTCGGGGTCGGCGTCCCGGCCTCCCGCGAGGCTCTGGTTGCTATGGTGATCGCGGCGCAGGGCGCTGGCGGAACTCTTTCGGCTGTGAGCCCCGCCCCCAGCGTCCAGGATTCGTCGGAAGCAGGCGGGTCCCGCGAGGCGCTCGTTGCCATGGTGATCGCGGCCTCCCGACCCTCCGGGACTAGGCAGCGCCAGGAGCTGTGTCAGCAGCGGAAGGTCAGTCAGACTCCCCTTGGGTGTCACCCTCCCCAGCCCGCGTGATACCCTCGCACCTCGCGGTCTGAACGCGGCCAGGGCCCCTGGGGCACCTCATCTCCTGACCGCCCACCCCGGCCCCCAAGAGCTGGTCTGGAGAGGGAAGATCCGATGCGGAGGACTACAGGCCTCGATCGAGGCCACTCAGTGGGGAGGGCGCTGCCCGGGAGGAGGAGACCCGGGCCTGCGGATATCGGCGGGAGGGGCCCAGTGCCGGGTGGGGTGCTTCTGGGAAACGGTTGTGGGCTGACCCCTAAGGGCCCGGCGCACCCAGAGCCTTCATCCCTTGAGGCCAGGAGTGGGGACCCCCCTCCCTACTCCACTTTCTCTGCCAGGACTCTGGGCCCCCGCTGGGCCTCAGTCACTCAGAGCCCAGCGCTGAGCTCAGGGAGGGGCCACTCCTGGCAGGACAGCTCGCAGCAGACCCATCTCCAGCCCTCCCACCCCTGCACACGCTGCCTGCAGACTGGGAGAGGGCCCCTGACATTCCCGACAGAGGAGGAGGCTGGGCCCGTTTTCAAAGCTACAGCCGTGCTCAGCACCAACTCTGGGGAATCTCCAGGGACTCCCTAACCCTCTTTTTCCCCTGTTGGGGGACAGGATTCCTGGAAGGATGAGGTCCTCCCTGACACCTTTGGGGCCCTCTGTGAGCCGGGACCGCGTCATCAGCAGCTTCCCTAAGGTAGGGAGGCCGTAGGCCAGCCCTCGATGTGTGCACTGCTCCAGGGACAGCATGCCCGCAGCCCACCTTTCCCCACCTCGCTCACCCCCGGGAGCAAGGCAGGTGGATCGGGAGGCCAGTCCCTCGCCGACAGACCCCAGGGGCTCAGCAGACTTCTTGAGAAGCTTGGCATGGACTTGCCTACGGTGGGCTGGCAGGTGAAAGGTGACCCTAGAAGGCAGTGTGACGTGGAGGGTGAGGGCACAGGCTTTGCAGCCAGGCAGCGGTGTGAACCCTGCGCGTCATGAAGCTGTGTGGCCCTGGACACGTTACTCAGCCTCTCAGAGCTGCTGGCCCACAAGGATAGCTCTGCTCACACTGGACGCCTGGTTCACGGTGAACGGGCCCCTCGCCCAGGTGGTGGCTGCTGCTTTTCTCATTATAATTATTACATTACCAGGGCTTCCCTGGTGCTCCAGTAGTTAAGAATCCACCTTCCGATGCAGGGGACCCGGGTTTGATCCCTGGCCTGGAGAACTAAGATCCCATATGCCTTGGGGCAACTAAGCCCATTGTGAAGCCACAATAATCCTGCCAGTAACTAAAACCCAACCCAGCCAAAACCAATCAATATTTTAAAATTATTATTACATTATCGAACAGCACCTCCAGTTTCCTGGGACCAAATCACCCCTTACCCTTCTGACTTCTGTCCCTACTGAAAATGCCCAGCTATCTTAAAATCCATCCTTAATCACAGCAGGGGACACAAACCCATGCAACCTGAAGTGGGTGGGAGGACCGGGGTCTCCCAGCCCCCGCAGAGGCTCCACCTACCCTCTGCGCGCCACCGCTCAGGGCCAGGTTCTGCAGCAATTTGTAACACAGAAGGTCAGACACGACACAATGTCCCCGAGAGGGGGCCACTTAAGACAGCAAATGCTGCTTCCTGACCCAGGCGCAGGAGAGACGGCACCTCTCAGGCTGGTGTGTGACGGTGAGGGCCACAGCGCGCGCCTGAGCGCCAGATGTGAGAAAGGTGCACGAGAGAAGAGACAGTTCCACGTGCGTGTTTGCTCCCACACGCAGTGTCTGGGAGCACGCTCGAGACCCTGCTGTCTGTGGGCGCCGCCCAGTGTGCGGGAGAAAGCCTCCCTTCTGAGTCTTGAACTCTGTGCTCAGGCCACTGGGGGAAGGAGGGTAGACTGTAGGTGCTTGGGGTCCGCAGCGATTCTTCCTCCCGTCTCCTGCTTCCTCTCTCCTGATTTCTGTCTCCAGCTTGCACAGAGACAGCCTCAGTGCCTCTGACTGGTGGATGGTCCCCAAAAGACTTTCCATCTCATCAGAGGCCCAGCAACTGCGTCCCTTGTCGGTGCTGGCCGGGGATGAAGGGGTTGAAGAGCTGAAGGAAGGGAGGGGTGACAGGCACAGGTCTCATGGGATGAAGGACCTCAGTTACAGAGCGTGACAGCAAGGCTCAGAGAGGTAGGGAGGGCTGCCGGCCAGCGGTCACACAGCTGTGCATGGGGGAGCCCAGACTTGACCCGACCATGGCTGACTCCAAGCTCCGACTGTCCCGCGCCCTGGGAGGCAGCCTGGGCACCCCTGCTCCCACAGAAGGTGAGATTCTCTGCCATCTGCTTGTGGCCAGGTTTATCCTGCACCCCGGGGGCCACAGCGCTTCGGGCCTGAGCAGTTTGCGGTCAGGCGGCCGGTCCTTCCTTCATCCCCCGTGTCTGGTCTCCCTGTGTGCAGGGCCCACACCTTCGTTACACACTTCTCTAATCTGTGTCCCAAGTGGTGAGGAGCGTGATCAGTCGCTCAGTCATGTCTAACGTTATGCAGCCCCATGGACTGTAGCCTGCCAGGCTCCTCCATCCCTGTAATTTTCCAGGCAAGAATACTGGAGTGGGTTGCCACTTCCTATTCCAGGGGATCATTCCGACCCAGGGATCAAACCTGCATCTCCTGCCTAGGCAGGTGTATTTTTAGCACTGAGTCATCTAGGAAGCCCATATTATGCATTAATCTACTATATATCAATGTGATATGGAATTAATATTGCCTATCAGAAAGTTTTACCATTGTTAAAAAAAATACTTGAAAGTTATTTTTAAGCTGTAAGTTTTCTTGAAAAGAAACTCCTAGCTTTTATTCAGGCAACAAAAACAGTACATTTGACAAAGCGTTTCTCCTAGGAAGAATCTGGGGTCCACTGCATCGTTCTTATCTCGTTTCTCTTCTTTCTGTCCCCCCCGTTTCCACATTTTCCCCTTCTTGGCGGGCACCAGGCTGTGCCCTTCCACTGGCTTAGTGCCATCGCCAGCTGACCCTCATTTTTGTGTGTCGGGTTTTGGCTGTCTTTCTTCCTGCCTCACTGCACGTCCAGATTCCTTATTGCTTTTGGACTAGTGCTGGGCCCCCTCTCCTGACCACTGTGTCTCGGTCACGCCGCATCCCTCACCTGCTGCATCACCTCCCACAACTTGATGCCGACAGGGAGAGAAGTGGACAGAAAAGCAGCTAGCCTTCCCGAGAAGAAGGCCCACCCACCTCCGCGTGGCCGTGGCCCTGGGCTGAACGCTTGCCTGAGCTGCCCGTCTGCCCCGGCAGCCCACAGGCCAAGAGGCTCTGTGAGGGTGCCCCCACCGCACAGCTGAGGACATGGGCTCCATGAGGCCCCGCACTCGCCCTCTGCAAAGCTCCTTCACTCTCCTCGCTGCAGTCACACCGGGCCGAGGGGGCAGGTGGTCCAGGGCAGAGAGCCACCGGCCAGGCCGACGCAGGTGGCGGGGGCCCAGCAGAGCGCAGCTGCGGAACACAGCGAGGCTCCGGCCACGCTCCGGCCACGCCCCTCGTAGTCTCGGCCAATAGGACTGTAAAGCACAGCTGCCATCGGGAGTGAGGCTCCGCCCATACTCCGGCCACGCCCTACACTTTGCCTCGGCCAATCTGGACCGCAAAACCTAATGGTCACGTTCCGTTTGTTTGGGCTTCTCTTGCGGCTCGCGTGTGAACAATCTGCAGGCGATGCAGGAGACCCGGCTTTGATCCCTGGGTCGGGAAGATCTCCTGGAGGAAGGAAACGGCTGTTTTCGCCTGGAGAATTCCAGGGACAGAGGAGCCTGGGGAACTACAGCCCTTGGGGTCGCCAAGGGTCGGAGACGACTGAGCGACTTTCACTTTAATATGATTTTTTTTTTCAACCTGTAGCGCAAGGGCGTCTTTGCTGGGCACCCAGTGTGCTTGTGCCAGGCCGGCTCTGCGCTGGCGGCTTTACAGACCTCATTCACGCCCCCAGGTCTCGGAGGGTTTCCAGATGCAGAAACTGAAGTTCAGAGACGTGAGGCACCTGGCCAGGGCCACAGCACTTGAGGGTTCGTGCTCTCGGGCCACTGTTGGGTCCTGCCTTCCGAGAAATGTGGATGAAGCAAGTGCTTTCTAGGACATTTTCCGTGCACGAATATGCATATTTAAACAAAAACGAAAGCAGCATCAGAACTTCGTAGTAGAAAGCGTAGGAGGGTCTTGGTGCTAAAAGGGTCCTTACAGCCCGCCCCTCCTCTCACCAGAGGGGACAGAGGTGTGACCCACCCACAGCAGGGGCACAGCTCCCCTCCCCCAACAAGACCCAGCTCTCTGGCTCCCCGGCACGCTAGAGCCTTGGAGCCTGTGAGGTGCTGACAAGGAGGGATGTGATGGAGGCTTGGGAGGGGACCCTGGGAAGCAAGCCACCAGCTCCTGCTCCGGAGCTCTGCAGGGGGACGTGGCCGCCTGCCTGTCTCTCTGCAGTGGTACACGCCCGCCGCCTGCCTGCAGCTCCGGGAGCACTTCCACGAGCAGGTCAGCGCCGCCTGCCAGCGCGGGAACACGGGGACCGTAGGGTGAGCGCTGTCTCCGCGGGGGAGGGTGGGGAGAGGAGCGTGTGGAGGCAGAGGCGCGCCCCGACAGCAGAACACGCAGGTGCCGCCCCGGCCGGCCGGGCACCATTGGGCCGGTCATCCCGCCTCACCTGCCGCAGGAACACCTCGCCCCTGGGGAGGCCGGTGCCTGAGGTCTGAGCTCAGCTGTTTCCTCGGGCTTCAGCCTTAGTGTTGGGGCCCGGGGCTGCCTCTGAGTCCCCACCACGCCTGCCCCTCAGCCCAAGACAGCCTCCCGTGGTGCACGTTTCTGATTCTCACAACAGGGACATGGGCCTGGTGGGGTCAGGGGTACGGAGGCCTCAGGACATAGGCAGGCCCTCTGCCCCTCCCCCGGGCCAGCGAGGGGGGCACACGCTGCGGAGCATCTCACGGGTGGCCTGGCCCCGTCACGAGGGGGACCACAGGGAAGGAGGGGCCCGTGTTCACGAGGATGCCTCCAGACCACGCCACGCCCCTCTCAGCCTCAGACTCTCCAAGGTGGTGGTGGTCGGCGATCTCTACGTGGGCAAGACCAGCCTCATCCACAGGTGCGCGGCCGGCCAGCCCCTCCCAGCACCGCTGTCAGGCCTGCCTGGGAGGCCCAGTCCCAGGTCACAGCAGAGACCGTGTGGCCGCTGGGAGGGGGTGCAGGAAATCGAGGAGACGGCAGGCGTGCAGAGAGCGTGGCCTCCCAGGAGCCTGGCAATGGTCAGGTGGCCCCCAGTGCCCCCGCCGGCGGGCACGGGCCTCTCCCGGTCCTGACCCCCACTTGTGGGCTCTGGCTGTGGCAGCCTCTGCCACGGAGCTCTCGCTGGCGGCTCCCCCCGCCTGTGGCCCGTCCCCATGACCTGTCCCCGTGGCCACCGCCACCTGGCCTCCCCGCGCCGGCGGACTTCCGTGGCTTGTGGCCCCCACACGTGGCCTCTGACAGCTTCCCGGGCCCCACAGGTTCTGCAAGAATGTCTTCGACCATGACTACAAGGCCACCATCGGGGTGGACTTCGAGATCGAGCGCTTTGAGGTCGCTGGGACCCCCTTCGGCCTTCAGATGTAAGTGGCTGGCGTCTGCCTGCGCGGCTCCCGACAGTCATGGGCGGGCTTTATGGAAACCCCGGGGAAGGCCCCAGCAAGGGAGCAGGAGGCCTCAGCCGCTGTGTGAGGCTGGGCTCCCCGCTTCTGCAGACCCAGACACACCCACACCCCCTACCCCATGTGCCTCGTGTCCCTTTGATCCCATGCACCGGGCCTGGGCATGGCTTCCAGCAAGTCACTTCAGGCCTCTGAGCCTGCGAGGCTCTAGCAGAGGTCACATGGCCGCCAGGCCTTCCTGGGGCCGGACATCCCTCCACCCCGCCCTTGCTCGCCTCCCCCTGCCTCTCTCTGTCTGTCTGTCTTCTCCCTGCTCCACGGGGGGCACACCCTAGGAAGGGATCAAAAGCAGGTGGGGGCTGGCAGCAGGCACTTCCCGATGCCCATGCCGCTGGGAAGGGCTCTGGGTCTCCCGCCGGGGGGTCCCACAAGCCTGCTGGCTGAGACCCCACGAGCATAGCTAAACCTGCCGCCTCGTGGTCTCTCTGTCTCTTTCGGCCACGGCACAGCTGGGACACAGCAGGGCAGGAGAAGTTCAAGTGCATCGCATCTGCCTACTACCGGGGTGCCCAGGGTGAGTGGCCAGCTGATGCCACGTGCAGCTGGGGAGCCCCTGTGAACTCCCTGCCAGGCTCACTCTGAGAAGCCAGGTCCTCCGAGAGCCACGGAGGAAGCATGGGGGGACCAGTCCTTCCAGCCGGGCCTGGGCGGGCGCCACACGCTCTAGGGGGCCCTGGGTGGCACGTGCTCTGCCACTGAAGGTCTCAGCCTGTTTCAGCTCAGAAAGATGCTCAGGGTGCGGAGTGTTTGGGCAGAGACCCCACAGAGAAGAGCGGGTTGGCTCAAGAGCAGGGGCCGGGGCTTGGCCGGAGGGGAGGAGAGGGGGTGCCCGCCACCCCCACATACACCGTGGAGACCAGCGGGGCTCCTTGCCCAGTGCCTCCATGCTGAGGGCACCCCAGCACTGGGCAGGCCTCCCGGGTGGCAGGTGGTGGCAGTATAGCCCCCTACCGAGACCAGGAAGACAAGAGAGAGGGTTCCCGTGGGAGGCGGGGGCCCGGGGTCAGGCGTCCCGTCCAGCGATGAGGCACAGCCGCGTCCACTCTGCCGCTGTCAGAAGTCGTGTGTTCACGAAGGCTGGAGAAGAGCAAAGCCAGGAAGCCGTGGGCTGGAGCTACAGCTCTGCCGTGCCCACTGTGGCCTCTTCTCGGGTGGGGGGCTGGTGTGCGCCCCCACCCCCGGGAATAAGCCTGGCAGGCAGCCGCCCGGCCTCGGTTACCACCGTCACCGCGTGCTCCTTCACGCCGGCCCCCAGGAGCCAGGCCTTCCTGGGGCCGGACATCCCTCCACCCCGCCCTTGCTCGCCTCCCCCTGCCTCTCTCTGTCTGTCTGTCTTCTCCCTGCTCCACGGGGGGCACACCCTAGGAAGGGATCAAAAGCAGGTGGGGGCTGGCAGCAGGCACTTCCCGATGCCCATGCCGCTGGGAAGGGCTCTGGGTCTCCCGCCGGGGGGGTCCCACAAGCCTGCTGGCTGAGACCCCACGAGCATAGCTAAACCTGCCGCCTCGTGGTCTCTCTGTCTCTTTCGGCCACGGCACAGCTGGGACACAGCAGGGCAGGAGAAGTTCAAGTGCATCGCATCTGCCTACTACCGGGGTGCCCAGGGTGAGTGGCCAGCTGATGCCACGTGCAGCTGGGGAGCCCCTGTGAACTCCCTGCCAGGCTCACTCTGAGAAGCCAGGTCCTCCGAGAGCCACGGAGGAAGCATGGGGGGACCAGTCCTTCCAGCCGGGCCTGGGCGGGCGCCACACGCTCTAGGGGGCCCTGGGTGGCACGTGCTCTGCCACTGAAGGTCTCAGCCTGTTTCAGCTCAGAAAGATGCTCAGGGTGCGGAGTGTTTGGGCAGAGACCCCACAGAGAAGAGCGGGTTGGCTCAAGAGCAGGGGCCGGGGCTTGGCCGGAGGGGAGGAGAGGGGGTGCCCGCCACCCCCACATACACCGTGGAGACCAGCGGGGCTCCTTGCCCAGTGCCTCCATGCTGAGGGCACCCCAGCACTGGGCAGGCCTCCCGGGTGGCAGGTGGTGGCAGTATAGCCCCCTACCGAGACCAGGAAGACGAGAGAGAGGGTTCCCGTGGGAGGCGGGGGCCCGGGGTCAGGCGTCCCGTCCAGCGATGAGGCACAGCCGCGTCCACTCTGCCGCTGTCAGAAGTCGTGTGTTCACGAAGGCTGGAGAAGAGCAAAGCCAGGAAGCCGTGGGCTGGAGCTACAGCTCTGCCGTGCCCACTGTGGCCTCTTCTCGGGTGGGGGCTGGTGTGCGCCCCCACCCCCGGGAATAAGCCTGGCAGGCAGCCGCCCGGCCTCGGTTACCACCGTCACCGCGTGCTCCTTCACGCCGGCCCCCAGGCTGGGCAGGGCAGGGGGCGGCCCGAGTGCGGCCACCCAGGGCACAGGGGAGCAGGCAGGGCAGTGACGGAGGAGTCGAGGGCCGGGGGCGGCACCGCTAGGCCCCCCCAACCCCGAACCTGCCTCTCCGCCACGGGCCCCGAAGCTGCTTGGCGCCTGTGGCCGCTCAGCCCCAGCCACCAGCGTGGGAAGTCGGTCCCAGGGCTCTCCCGCGGCTGCTCCGGCTTAATCCCCTTGGCCACCGAGAGGGCCCGAGGCGGCCATGGGCGGTCCCCACCGGGTCACAGCTGGGGAGGCCGCTTGACCTCGCAGCGGTCAGGCCTTCCCCGCGCACCCCACAGCCGTCAGAGGCAGAGAAACTTTGAGGCAGGGGGCTCACCTTGCCTCCCTGGGCCCCACTGCGGCTGAGCTGCTGGGTGAGGATCAGAGGGGTGGGGACTGGGTCCCCATGTGACGGGTCCAGGGCTGCCTGCCTGAGAGGCCCCGGGGACAGCTGTGTGGGAGCCCCTGTCACGCTGTCTGCCTCCCTGCTGCTCACCGGCTTCCCCCGGCTTCCCCCGTGTGCGCAGTGATCATCACGGCCTTTGACCTCACCGACGTGCAGACCCTGGAGCACAGCAGGCAAGTCCGGGCTCGGGGGCCCCCGTGGGCTCCCTGGGCCGGGAAGCTGCCTGGAGGGCTCCCCAACCCTGAGCCACGAGCTGGAGCCCGACGTTGTGTGCAGGGGACCAGGCTGGCCGGTCAGCACCAGCTGCCCACGGGGCGGCGATGGCACGGCTGCTGTTATCCTCGGCCAGCGCAGAGCAGCCCATGTCGACTTCAGGGCTCAGACTGAAAGCCTTACCAGTTTGGGGGGGAAGAGCCTGGCGTCCTCACTGGTCCTGGGCCCCAGGCGTGGGGACGCCACTGGGCACCTGCTGTCTGGGCCGAGACCTGGGTGAGAGCCGGGGGTCGCTGGCTGGAGGGCCGGAGCCCCTGCCCCTGACTTTGGTTTGGGGCGCTCACGGCTGCGCCTGAGAGCCGGGGGTCGCTGGCTGGAGGGCCAGAGCCCCGGCCCCTGACTTTGGTTCGGGGCGCTCACGGCTGCGCCCGCAGGCCCATGAGGGGGGCCGGGCTGCTCAAGCCTTCTGCTGGCAGCGCAGGACGGGCCTGGGGTGCGGGCGCCACGGGGCTCCCTGAGGCCCTGATGCTCCTGCGTCCCCACCCACTGGAGATGCCCTCGGTCCACGTCCCCTCGCGGCACCCCCGCCCCTGGGGGCCCCTGGGGTCCCTCCACCGCTCGTGGAGGGGTGGGTCCATCCCAGCCTGTCGCCCGCCTTCCAGGCAGTGGCTGGAGGACGCGCTGAGGGAGAACGAGCCGGGCGCCTGCTTCCTGTTCCTTGTGGGGACCAAGAAGGACCTGCTGGTGAGCGGAGCCAGGCGGGCCGGGCGGCCTCGGGAGACGCGGAGCAGAGGGTGACCCCCAGGGCCTAGGCGGGGGCTCTCGGGTCCCCGATTCCTGTCCAGTCAGGGAGGGACGCTGGCGCTCAGACCTGCCCAGGGTCACCTCCAGGAGGGTGCCCAGGCTGGGCGTCCCCGCGTGGGGCCGGGGAGGGGGCTGGGGGTGCTGGGTCTGCAGGGCCGCTTCCCCCAGTCAGGGGCCGCGAGCGAGCAGGCGGAGGCGGAGGCCGTGCGCCTGGCCCGCGAGATGCAGGCTGAGTACTGGTCCGTGTCTGCCAAAACCGGTGAGTGGATGTGGAGCTGCCGCCGCGGCCTGGCGATCGGGGGCGGGGGCCCGTGGGTGCGCGGAGCGGCACACCCGTGATCTCCAGCGAGACCCCTACTCCTGCGCGTGGGCAGGTCCCTGCGGTTCCGCCGGCATCAGGCAGGCAGGGGCAGCCTCACCTGGGGCCGCAGCGTCGTCCCAGCCCTACCCGAGGAGGGCGGGAGGCCCCGCCAGACGGCGAGCATGCACGGGCTCAACCAATCGCGGCTGAGCGCCCGCGGGCCAAGCTCTGCCCGCTGCACTGACGCGCCCTGGAAGGGCCCGCTGCCGGGCGCCTCCCTCCCCCAGGCGTCTTCAGAGAAGGCGCTGACCGCGGCCACGCCCCCGCCGGCTCGCACCCGCTCCCCTCCCAGTCTGCCCGGCCTCACTGGTTCCCCGGCGCCCGAGCAGACCGCACCCACGGGCGCCATGTACCTCAGCCCCCAACATCTCTGAGCCTCAGCATCCTCACGCGGAAAGTGGGGCGATGCCATCACTCTTGTATTTTTAATGCAAAACATGATTTTTATGATAAAAGACAGGAGTCACTGAGGAAAACCGAACGAACGCACAGAAGCAAAGAACAGATTTTACAAACAGGTTTTTGGGGAAATGAAACAACTCGCAGTGTCTGGCGCACCGCAGGCGCCAAGCCCGTGGGCACTCAGGAATGATACCTCGGAGTCCTTACCCCAGGGGAGGGGCCGCTGTGGACGCCTGCCCGGGGTGCAGGCAGAAGCACCACCTCCTCCAACCCAGCACTAAGAGGCAGCTGTGCCCAGTTCCCTCCGCCCCTTCCTGAGGGCACCCGCAAGTCTGTGAGAACCCACCCTCTTACTGGAGGAACAGCCCACTCCCAGAGAGCTCCTTATGGACCAAGCAGGACCGCCTTGTGCGGTTGTACAGGTTAACTGCACAAATGCAGTGTGTGTGTTGAGGGCTTCACCTGGCCCTGTGCCCTGATGGGTGGCACAAAAGGCTCCACCTGGGGGCCAGGGGTGCTAATCCTCGTGGCTGCCCGCTGGACAGATGCAAAAAGGTGACAAGAAAGCAGGCCCACTTGTGATCTCTGCACAACCTAGCACCTGGCCTGCGGGCCTTCAGCCGCGGCTGATTGAAACAGTGCATGCTGAGTCCCTTCAGGCGTGTCTGACTCTTTGCAGCCCCATGGACTGCAGCCCGCCAGGCTCCTCTGTCCATGGGATTCTCCAGACAAGAATACTGGAGTATGTTACCATGATCCTCCTCCAGGGGATCTTCCCAACCCAGGGACTGAACCCATGACTCCATTCTCTGCACCGGCAGGCGGGCTCTTTACCACTAGCGCCACCTGGGAAGCCCGGCTGAAAGGCTACATGCCTGGAAGCCAAGGCTCAGGGGTTGTCAGGAGCGGCCAGGGCTAATCGCAGGGCCGGGAGCCTGTCCTCTGCACGGGGAGGGGAGCTCCTGCCTCCTGCCCCATTGGCTCCCCCCGCCCCCGGCAGGGTGCCTGCAGGCGGGGGTCATGACTCTCCTGTGCCCGCAGGGGAGAACGTGAAGGCGTTTTTCAGCCGCGTGGCAGCCCTGGCCTTCGAGCGCTCGGTACTGAAGGACTTGGAGCGGAGGAGCAGTGCCCCGCTGCAGGTTGGCAGCGGGGACCTCATCCGTACGTGCAGGGCCCCCAGGCCGGGGAGGGGCTCACGCCCGACATCTGCATCCACCACCCTCTGCCGGGACTTGACCGTCGGCCCGGCTTGTCTGGGCCCCTCTCCCATCCCGCTGACCTCCGGCTGCAGGCTGCCCACCTGCCGGCCAGCTCAGGTACCCAGTCTACACCAGGTGACTTCTCCCCTTGCCGCAGGGATGGAGGGATGTTCACCCGAGACCCTGGACAACAGGAGGTCCTCCAGCCCAAGTTGTTGTTAGCCAGGCCTACGCCAGAGGCCTCCCCACCCTCTACGAGGCGTGCTGGTGGTGCGTCCATGACATGCAGGGGGACATGGAGCGCCCACCGTGCTGAGCCCCAGGGCCCCCCGCCTCCTCCTCTCTGTAGCAGGGCGGGGGTCAGAGGAGGCCCCCACTGCTGCCCAGGGGCCCGTGCTGGGAGGCCAGTTGCACCTACAGAGTTGCCCGTCAGCCCCCGCCCCAGGGGCTCAGAACTTCTGGCACAGCACCTGTCTCCCGGGTCCCAGACCCCGGGCACAGTCGGGGCTCCCCAGGCCCCTCCCCAGCCTTCCTGGGTTGGCCTCGGAGTCCCCCTCATCTCAGGGGCCCAGGCAAGTGGGACTCGCCGATGTCAGCGGAAGCCCAGGGAAAGCCGGGTTTTTCTCCCGCCTCCGACTCTTCTGTGAGCAGGGCTGAGCCTCGCCTTCCACTGTCCCTTCGCCATGGACTTGCGGGTCCCCTCTCTGGCCATTGAGGGGCCGCCTCTGGCTCCACCGTGACCCATGACATCCTGTCCCCCTGTCCCCCTGGCAGAATGGGCCATGCCCCCCCCCCCCCCCCCCCCCCCCCCCCCCCCCCCCCCCCCGGGGGGGGGGGGGCG
>SJYC01058084.1:0-53188 GCA_006408675.1 Madoqua kirkii | reverse complement strand
CCCCGCGCGCTGGCCGCCCGGCCGCGGCCTCACCTGCCGCCCGGGAGGGGGCGGGCATTGTTTGCGCGCTGCCGCCGCCGCCGCCCCGCCGTGGGCATGGGGGCCACCCGGCGTCCCGGGCCGGGCCTGGCGGGGCCGCTGCGCCATCGCTAAAGCCGGCCCCGCTGGCGCGCGCAGCCAGGCGGCGCAGGTGAGGAGCCGCGGCCGCGCCATGGTGGACCCGGTGGGCTTCGCCGAGGCGTGGAAGGCGCAGTTCCCGGACTCGGAGCCGCCGCGCATGGAGCTGCGCTCTGTAGGCGACATCGAGCAGGAGCTGGAGCGCTGCAAGGCCTCCATCCGGCGCCTGGAGCAGGAGGTGAATCAGGAGCGCTTCCGCATGATTTACCTGCAGACTCTGCTGGCCAAGGAGAAGAAGAGCTACGACCGGCAGCGCTGGGGCTTCCGGCGCGCCGCACAGACCCCCGACGGCGCGGCCGAGCCCCGCGCGCCGCGCGCGCAGCCCGTGCCCGCCGAGGGCGCCGACCTGCCGGCCGCCGACGAGCCCGAGGCCCGGCCCGACGGGGAGGGCTCCCCGGGCAAGACCAGGCCCGCGGCCGCGCGCAGGCCTGGGCCCGCAGCCGCCGCCGAGCGAGACGACCGCGGGCCCCCCACCAGCGTGGCGGCGCTGCGCTCTAACTTCGAGAGGATCCGCAAGGGCCCTGGCCAGCCGGCGGCGGCGGCGGACGCCGAGAAGCCCTTTTACGTGAACGTCGAGTTCCACCACGAGCGTGGCCTGGTGAAGGTCAACGACAAAGACGTGTCAGACCGCATCAGCTCCCTGGGCAGCCAGGCCATGCAGATGGAGCGCAAGAAGTCGCAGCACCAGGGCGCCGGGCCGGGCCCCGCAGACACCCCCAGACCCTCATATCGCGGGCGCGCCTCCGAGGGCAGCGGCTGCGGCGGCCTCGACGGCGACTATGAGGACGTCGAGCTGAACCCGCGCTTCCTGAAGGACAACTTGATCAACGCCAACGGCAGCGGCAGGCCCCCCTGGCCGCCCCTGGAGTACCAGCCCTACCAGAGCGTCTACGTCGGGGGCATGATGGTGGAAGGGGAAGCCAAGGGCTCGCTGCAGCGCAGCCAGAGCACCTCGGAGCAGGAGAAGCGCCTTACCTGGCCGCGGAGGTCCTATTCCCCGCGGAGCTTCGAGGATAGCGGAGGCGGCTACACGCCGGACTGCAGCTCCAACGAGAACCTCACGTCCAGCGAGGAGGACTTCTCCTCCGGCCAGTCCAGCCGCGTGTCCCCGAGCCCCACCACCTTCCGGCCCTTCCGGGACAAGAGCCGCTCGCCCTCGCAGAACTCCCAGCAGTCCTTCGACAGCAGCAGCCCCCCGACGCCCCAGTGCCAGAAGCGGCACCGCCAGGGCCCCGTCGTGGTGTCCGAGGCCACCATCGTGGGCGTCCGCAAGACGGGGCAGATCTGGCCCAGCGATGGGGACGCTTGTCCGGCAAACTGCCTCAGGATGGCGCCTTCCACGCAGACACAGGTAAGTGCCGGTCTGGTGGGCACACCTGAGAGGTCGGGGGTGCAGGGGCAGGTAGGTACTTTGTGGAGTGTTTCTCAAGCGCCAGTGGTGGGCCGGAAGGATTCGCACCCATTCCCCCAGCCAAAGAAATTTCATCCCTGCTTTCCTCCTGAATGCAGAGTCCCAGCGTCTGGAGTGGGATGCGGGTGGGAAGGGTGGTGTGTCGGGAAGGTGGGGGTGGCGCCTTCCTTTGGGTATGGAGCCTGTGCTTTCTCGTGAGAGTGCCTGATCTCCGTGGGTCGGGACCAGGAACGCCTTGGGCGCCTCAGTCATCTCTGCCCTCTGGGTGGATACTTAAGCAGGGACTGGTCCATGTCTTGGGCAGTCCCCACCACCTGCCCTGGGAGAGTTCCACGACGCGTCCGGGGAACCCATGGGATGCCAGCTGCTCCCAGGCTGGAGGAGCATCGGGTTCGCTCCCTGGCCGGCAGCCCCCGGGGCAAGTCAGAGCCGGTGAAAAATACCAGGAGGAAGGGAGGCCACGGAAGAGCCGGGCCGAAGAACTCTATCCGGGGCTGCAGGAGGGCCACGCCCGTGCTGGTCTGCCCAGTTTGGACAGTGGAGACCTCACTGCTGGGCATCACCCCCCTGCTCCATCGTCCCCCTCGCCCACCCATGCTTATGTTCGGCTCCGAGTCACGGTCTGGCTCCTGGCCCCGAGATTAAATCCGCGGGACGGTGCGTGTAACGCGTGTGCACATCTGCGTACAGATGCCCCACGGCGCGGGGTTAATGGGACTGTGTTTCGAGGGCCGGCCGCAGTTTGTGATGGCAGTCAGGACAGGGGTTTGGGGTGGTTGGGGGTGAGGCAGTTGGGAACCTCTCAGAGTCCTGGTCCCTGCGGAGCTGATTGGTTTTCCACTCCATTGACCTTTTCTTTTTCTGCCGATGGAGTTGTGTTTGCTTGGTGAGCCCTCTTGAAGCAAGTGAGGCTATTTTTGGCTCTGTGAAGGGGCCTCTTTGCCATCCGCGCTCTGTCCTGTTTGTTTGGGGCTCACTTCGTTGTTGATTCTGCCCGTGCTGTGTGGCTGGGCCCTGTGGTGGGGCCCAGCGTCCATCCCTCAGGCCCCTCGTGTGTAGAGGAGCCGGTACTATGGAGAAGACTGCTTTGTAGGCAGGTCAGCTCCCCTGGGCTCTGGAGCATCGCCCTGTCGTCGCCGCGCACCTGCCCCGTCTGGCCAGCGTCGGCCAGGCGAGCCAGCTTGGATTGGCCCTGAGAAAAGGAGAGCTTCTCGAGGAGACCTGTCGTCTGAAACTGCTCTCTTGCTGGGGGAGGTGGGAGTTTCCAGCGAGTAGGGCCCCGTTAGGAGGGTGTGTTTGGGGGGCTTCCCCGCAGGCCGTCTCCGGAGCTCGCAACCCCTCGCCTGCCTGCAGCCTCTGCTCTGTGCGTGACGCAGGGTGACGCAGGCTCCCGGCCGAGGAGGTCATCTGACAGCTTGGACCATCCCCGCCCCTTTGGCCCTTGGTGAATCCTGCTCTGAGAGCCCTCCAGGGTCCTGCCTTGTCTCCTGTTGGGCTTTGAAGCTCCTGGCAGTTTCAGCTCTGGGAGCCTGCCCAGCCCGCCCCTTAGGGCTCTGAGGCGTGTGGCTGGAGGCAAAGGCGGGACCTCCGGGGCCAGGCCATCTGTCTCCTTCCCAACAGTTTGCCCGCGGTCTCTAGATAGCCCCGGCAAGGGCCCGCGCCTCTGACGTGGGACAGTGGGGAAGGTCCCAGCATGGACGGAGGGGACCGCACCTCGTTCTCTGCCGCAGAAGCCTCTGTGTCCGAGGGGAGGGAGGGAAGCGCCTGGAACGGTGACTGTGCTCTGACACGCGTGTCCCCCGGGAGCTTGGCCTCACCGCCCCCACCCCGGCCCCCATCTGCAGATAAGGATCCCGCCAGGAAGTGGCAGAGGCGGCTCGGGGACGCAGACCCCGGTCCTTTCTGCTGCCCGTCACACCCGTGAGAGATGGGGCTGGGTAGGTCCCGGGGCCCTGCTGTCTGCAAGCCCACCCCTCCCAGTGTGCAAGCTGAGTGGAAGGAGGGAGCATGGCCTTGCCCCTGCTTGGGAGCTTAAAAAGGCAGCGGGAGACGGGAACGCACGCAGCCCAGGGCAGGGTCGGGAGGGTGGGAAGGCGGCTGTGCCCACCCTCGTCCCTTCAATTCCTCTCTGGGACCCTGGCCGCCCCTTCCTGAGAAAGGCCGCTCAGCCAGGGCCTTTCCTCCTGAGGCCCGAGGCAGTCCCGGCCCGTGCGTTCCCCGTGAGCCGGTCTGTGTTTCTCCCTGGGCTCCGGCCGGCGGCTGCTCTGTTTCTACTAAGCTGTGAATTTGCCCTTTGGATCCTGGTGACATGTTATCCTCAGAGTGATCACGGCTTTGTTATTCCCTTGGGTTGTTGAGTGGACTGGTGACCTGCCTGAGTAACTGTTGGGCAGAAAAGGGTCTGAGGCCTGGCCCGGCCTCCACCAGCTTCACAGACCAGACAGAGCCTGTGGGCACCTCGAAGTTGAGCCTGACTGTGGCCTCCTTCCTGGGGACGGAGGCAGAGTCCGACACCATTTAAGTCATCGATCGACAGGCTGGAAAGGGGGTCTCGATGGACTTGTACAAGGATTCTCTGGCTTGGAAAGGATACAGTGGGGAAGGTCCCAGCATGGACGGAGGGGACCGCACCTCGTTCTCTGCCGCAGAAGCCTCTGTGTCCGAGGGGAGGGAGGGAAGCGCCTGGAACGGTGACTGTGCTCTGACACGCGTGTCCCCCGGGAGCTTGGCCTCACCGCCCCCACCCCGGCCCCCATCTGCAGATAAGGATCCCGCCAGGAAGTGGCAGAGGCGCCTCGGGGACGCAGACCCTGGTCCTTTCTGCTGCCCGTCACACCCGTGAGAGATGGGGCTGGGTAGGTCCCGGGGCCCTGCTGTCTGCAAGCCCACCCCTCCCAGTGTGCAAGCTGAGTGGAAGGAGGGAGCATGGCCTTGCCCCTGCTTGGGAGCTTAAAAAGGCAGCGGGAGACGGGAACGCACGCAGCCCAGGGCAGGGTCGGGAGGGTGGGAAGGCGTCTGTGCCCACCCTCGTCCCTTCAATTCCTCTCTGGGACCCTGGCCGCCCCTTCCTGAGAAAGGCCGCTCAGCCAGGGCCTTTCCTCCTGAGGCCCGAGGCAGTCCCGGCCCGTGCGTTCCCCGTGAGCCGGTCTGTGTTTCTCCCTGGGCTCCGGCCGGCGGCTGCTCTGTTTCTACTAAGCTGTGAATTTGCCCTTTGGATCCTGGTGACATGTTATCCTCAGAGTGATCACGGCTTTGTTATTCCCTTGGGTTGTTGAGTGGACTGGTGACCTGCCTGAGTAACTGTTGGGCAGAAAAGGGTCTGAGGCCTGGCCCGGCCTCCACCAGCTTCACAGACCAGACAGAGCCTGTGGGCACCTCCAAGTTGAGCCTGACTGTGGCCTCCTTCCTGGGGACGGAGGCAGAGTCCGACACCATTTAAGTCATCGACCGACAGGCTGGAAAGGGGGTCTCGATGGACTTGTACAAGGATTCTCTGGCTTGGAAAGGATAGCTTTCTGGTTTGGGAACAGAGGCAGCATTCTGGACCTTTCCCCGAGGAAGGAGCTGAGGTGTGGATTTGTGCGGGTCCGGGGCTCAGCACCCCTCACTCCTCCCCGTCACGGCTTCAGCGTGGCCTCCCCTCCCTGGCCGGGAGTCCAGCCCACCCCCTGGTTTTAGAAGGTTCCGGGTTCACGGCGAATGGACAGGCCTCTTCTCAAGTTGTCAGACAACAGGCCTGAGTTTTGACTGAGTCTGCTTTTTAAATGAAGGCTCAGGAGGTGGTGGAGGATTTAATAAACCAGGAGCCCTTTGGGGGTCTGGGCCCTGACTGGAATTAGGACTCGTGTGGTTCACGTTGGATTTTTTTTTTCCTTCTTCCTGGAAAAAAAAAGTAGTAACTCTAATTAAAATGAGTTACTTGTGTGACGTGGGACAGGTTTTTCTTTATGCTAGGAAACGTTGTTTAGTCAAGTTGCGTCTGAGGGTTTTGCGACGCCAGGCTCCTCTGTCACGGGGCTCTCCGGGCAGGAATGCTCGAGTGGGCCGCCATTTCCTTCTCGGGGGATCTTCCCGGCCCAGGGACGGAGCCCACGTCTCCTGCCTGCAGGCAGATTCTCTACCGCTGGGCCACCCGGGAAGCCCATCCTGGCAAAATACCCGCCACCGGCCTGCGTGCGCTCCTGCTTTCAGCGTCCAGCTCAGCGGCACTGGCGCGTGCAGCGGCCGCACAGCCATCGCTCTCTAGAGCGCGCATCCTCCCGGCCCCCGGCCGCTCCCGGCCCCCGGCCGCCGCCGCGGTGATCTCAGGCCGTGTTCTGTGGCTTGACTTGTGCCCCGTGCCTCCCGTGAGCGGAATCACGGATGCTTGTCCTCCGGGGTCCCCCGGTCTCCCTCAGTGGGGTCCTGATGTTGCCGCTAGAGCCCGGCCCTTGACGCGCCAGCTCTGGTCCTTCGTGGGCGCTCCTCTTCCGGGGCACCCCTGGGAGTGATGGCGCGTTTCCTTGACTTCCACCACCCACGTGTGTTTGCGTCCTGGGGGCAAACTGCCAAGGACTGGGGTCCTTCAGCAGCAGAAGTCTATTTCCCTTCGACCCTGGAGTCTGCAAGTCCAGGAAGAAGGTGCCAGCGGGCATGGTTTCCTCCGGGACCTTTCCTTGGCTGGCAGCTGGGCCCCCCTCGATGCCCTTCCACAGGGTGGCCCCTCTGTGCCTGTGGACCCCAATGGCTCTGTGCATCTCTGAAACCTCTTCTGCTTATAAGGACACATCACATTGGCTTAATTGGCTTAGGGCCCCACCCTGATGACCCTGAACTTAATCACCTCATGAGAAGCCTGCCTCCCACTTGCTGAGATGGTAGAGGCGAGGCCCTCAGTGTGTGGGTTTTGGGGGCGGAGGCATTCAGGTTGGTCCCCAGCACTCGGCAGGTCCCTGCTCAGACAGCAGGGAGTTGGTGCGTGAGCAGCCTGGCCCCAGGGTTTTAAGAGGGATTCCTGGTGAGGCTGGGGCCATGGGCTGGCCGCATCTCTCTTCCTCATCTAGAAGTTAGGGCTTGGACCCTGGCGTTGCAAAAGGTCTTTTCCTTCCATTCTTTTTTCTTTTTCTTTTTGGCCTTGCGGCTTGCTGGATCTTAGTTCCCCAACCAGGGATTGAACCTGGGTGTCCATGGCAGTAAAAAAAAAAAAAAAAAGGAAAAAAAAGCACCAAGTCTAACCACTGGGCAACCAGAGAGGTCCCTCGAGTTTTTGCCTTCAGATTGGTGGGCACAGCGTTGCGGGTCTGACCTGTTTGTGCCTGTCTGCAGCTGTGTCCCCTACCACGGCAGCCTCCTCCCCGTTGGGACCCGCAGAGGGCTTTGTTGGGCGTCTGCCCAGTGCCCGCCTGCGCCCCGCGGAAAGCCTCTGGTGTCTGCATCCACGGGTTTGTGGGAGGGCTGCGCCCGCGGCGCCTCGCCTTTGAGACGCGGGGCAGCGGGAACCTTGCTGGTGCCCTTCCGCGCCCCTGTCTCCCTTAGCCGCGCGCTCGCCGCGCCTCCCTGTTAGTCCTCCTTCCGCGTGGCGCGTCCTTAAGACAGAGGCCTGCAGTGGCGTCTGTACCTCGGTGCCGCGATGTCTGGGGGTCCCGAGTGGAGCGACCCCGCCCCCCACCGCATCTGATAATTGGCACTGATTTGGGGGCCCCGACAGCACAGGTACCCCGCAAGGGCGCTTCTTGGCTGTGAGGTGACCCCCGAGGCCAGCTCTGCTTCTTCGCTGACGCTGGGACTCGTCTTGCTCAATCCTAAGCACTTCCCGGATCCCGGGGTGGACGGGCGGTGGCTGGTGCCGGGGGTGCGGGCGAGGACTGCAAGGCCCAACCTGGGACGGGAAAACTTGGCTTTGGAGGAGGCTGTTCCATGTGCCCTCGGAACACTCTTGTGCAGCAGCTGGAGTGTGATTATTATTGTAATTACACGCTGTCCGTCAGGCTGGCTCTGCGGGGGCGTGGGACCCGTACCCCCGTCCAAGATCACGCGGTCGGCCCAGGGGCCTGGCTCTGGGCACTCTTTCCTCTGCTGGCAAGTGTTGCCCAGCGCATGACAGTGGGCCCCGTCCAGTAGGGTTAGGGGGACCCGATGAGGCACAATGGAAGCAAAGAAAGGAAACATCTGCTGCACGATATCCTGAACCCGGCCGTCCTCCTGGGGCACCCGGCTCAGATTCTGCCGGCAGGTTGGGCAGCAGAGGGCCCGAGAGGACCGGCGCGTTGGGAGGACGCTGCTCGCCCATCCGCCCTGACCATCCAGCTGGGGAGGGGTCGTGATGCTGGCTGGCTCCAGGCAGGGCCTGGCTGGGAGGCGGTGACCGAGCTGCTCAGCCGTGTGCACAAGCGGGGCCAGCACACGGCCCAGGGGTCGCCAGGAAGGCCCCGCCTGTGGCCGAGAGACCGCGGCGCACGGACTCTGCAAGGAGCGGGGCGCTCTGCCATGCCCCTGCTGCTTCCACGAGGGCCGGGGGTGGGCAGCCTGGGGGTGCTCACCACGGTGCCTCTGCTGGCGTCAGAAGGGCCTTTGAAGGTTCGTGTTTACGAGCCTGACCTCCCTTGAAAGAATGCTGCCAGGTCAGTTGGCCTGCCGGGGGGTGGGGAGGGAGTTGCTCTTCAGGTGGCGTACGTGATGCACCTTTGCGTGGAGCATGGGCAGCCTTCTGGAACGGACGCCCACCTGGTCCGCGGAAGAACGCAGACCCTGAAGGCTGCCGAGCTGGACACGCCCGAGGCCCGGCGTGTGGCCTGCGGTGCAGGGACTGGGCTCTGTCGGCCGGCGAGGGGGCCCTCGTCTTGCAGCCTGGGGGGTTCTGGGTGCCCAGGACAGTGGCCCCCTCTCTGGCCTCACAGAGCTGCCCCCTCAGCAGCTGGCGTCAGTTGATTGAACGCCCCGTGGTGAGCAATTTTAAGAGAGGTACAGGCCTTCTCACCCGTTGGGCACAGTTCCGGGGCCCGGGAGCCCGCGGCCCATTCGTCTCGCTTACTGTGTCCTTCTGGGCTCAGTGGTGTTCCCAGGTGTGAAAGGCACAGTCTGAGTGTATTTTTCTGCCCTGTGGCCTCAAAGGAAAGCAACTGCTGTATTTGCTGGGCTGTTCCCTCCACCCCAGGCACTCGGGGCCAGGGACCTGTGTCATCTGCCCCCCATTGCCCCCGAGGAGGGGCTGAGGGGTACCCTCAGGCTCCTGGTGGAAGAGATGGGTGACGTTCGCCCCCCTGCCTCCCCAGTGTCACAGGGCAGCTGTGGCTGTGGGTGGGGACGCACTGGTGGGCCAGCCAGGCCCGTGCCCCTGTCGCCTGTCCGCCCCGAGGCGCGGGGTCCCTGAGCTGGGCCTCAGAGCCCTGCTGCTGTCCTCTTGGCAGGAAGCCCCGGCGACCCAACCTGTGAACTGTCTTCGGTGGCACCGAGCTCAGTGCAGCGGCTCAGCCTCTGGGCCTAGCGTGTGCAAACAGCTGGAGTCGTGTCTGCTCTGATCTCAGAACGGAAAGTGTAACTCCTTCACGACTGTCCACTGCAGAAAGCTTTGCACTTTCTCCCCTGGGAACACGAACGGCTGAACGTGTCTGCTTCGGGGCCCTGCCGCGTGGCAGGGGGGGTCTGGATCCAGGACCCCCGTGCCTCTGGGCAGCCTCCAGGAGGGCCAGCACCCTGTCGAGGGGGCTGCCCGACGGCCCCCCGTCCCCTTCGGCTCTAAAGCAGCCGGGCTGTGATGATGCTCATCGGTGCGGGTTGCCCTCCTGCGATCTTTGTCAGCAGCCACATGGTGCGACTCCCCACAGCAGAGCCGACTCTTCTCTGCAGAGGGGCCCGTGAGACCCTCGGGGAGGGGCCTGGTAGACCCAGTCCCGGCTCTGCCCACCCGGCTTCTCCCAGCCCACAAGCCCCGTGCGCCCGCTGTCTCCACCACATGTGGGGTGTCAGGTACAGGAACCCCAGCAGGGAGGTCAGCGGGCTGACTCGACCGCTTGGGAGAGGCGGCCCGTCCCAGGCGCCGGGCTGTGGTGCAGCACCCCCAGGCAGCGGGTGAGGGGCCATCCAGCGAGCTGATGGGGGCAGCGGGCGGGGGGCCATCCGGCGGGCTGATGGGGGGCAGCGGGCGGGGTCCATCCGGCGGGCTGATGGGGGGCAGCGGGGAGGGTGTGGCTGCCAGAGCCCCAGTGCCTCTCTGGTCTCCCTGGGAGTGAGCGGGACCTCTGGGAGAAGAGCAGGCCGCGGCTGTTTCTCCACCCTCTTTCTCTGTCTCGCCCATCCCTCTCCCGCCTCCCTGATCCCAGAGCACTGGGCTCAGGGAGCCCGTCCTAAGGGAGGAGGGCCACTCTCTGTCCCCTGAATTCTAAGGCGAGTGTGACGGGGCATGACCGTAATAAGACCTTGGGTGTCACAGGGCCAGGCAGGGCTTGCCTGGGGCGCGCCCTTTGTCAGCGGGGTGCACTGATGCCCACGCTGGCCCCACGGCGCCCCAGGTGGGACCAGGGCGTCAGGACCCACGTCAGGCCCCTTGGTGGTCCCGTTTGGCGGCTGCTTCCGGGGGGCTTTCTGAAGGCTAGGTGAGGCTGGGCTTCAGGTGGAGAGGGTGTGCAGGTTCATCTGACTGGGGCCTCCTGTGGGTCAGCAGGGTGGCACCTGACATCTAGTTGTCCAAATCATACCTGGCATCCGCAGATGCGTCCAGGCGATAGCTTTTATTCGGCGTGGTTCTGCTGGGCCCAAGGACTCAGCCAGAACCGAGGCTTCAGGCCAGGCAGAGACTGGAGGCCGCCTCCCTGTCCCGGCTGCCACAGGGACCGCCTGAACCGTAGTTGGGAAAATCACACAGCCGCCCCTGCTTCGTCACTCCCAGCGAGTCTTGTTTCTGAGGTCCTTCTTGTTTGTAATGAGTATCAGTGGGTCAGCTGTCTGGGGGTGACTGAATCAGCTGGGTCTTCTGCTCAGGGTCTCACAGAGGGCCGTCCCCTTCTGGGACTGCACGTTGCCTCACAGCCCAGCTTGTTGGCGGAATCAGTTCTTGGTGGTTTGAAGGGGAACACCCCTGTTTTCTTGCTGTCCATCGGCGGCTCCCGGAGGCTTCCCGTCTTCATAAAGCACTTTCCGCACAGATGTCTGATCTCCTCCAAGCCAGCCTGGCTTTCTGGAGGTCTCCTTGAGGCATCTCCTGTGCAGCCCGAGAGCTGTCCTGCTGCGGAATCCACGAGGCCTGGCTGTGGGTCTTGAACGGTCGCTGTGTGGAAGGGAGAGTGGGTTTCTGTAGGGTCACAGCTGGGAGGCTGATCTGTTATTAGTTGCTGGAAGCTTCAGGGAAACAGGGCCTCCCTGGTGGCTCAGCTGGTGAAGTGTAGGAGGCCTGGGTTGGGTCCTGGGGTCGGAAAGGTCCTCTGGAGAAGGGATAGGCTGCCCACGCCAGTAATCTGGCCTGGAGAGTCCCACGGACTGTACGTATAGTCCATGGGATTGCAGAGAGTCGGACTCGACTGGGCAACCTTCACTCTCACTTTTCAGGGAAGCAGTGTCAAGGGAAGTTTTCTTTTCTTCCCGCTTTACTTGGCTCTGCTCAGGCAGCACGATGCTGATGCTGCGCGCGTTGTCGGGTCAGATGCCGCTGAGGACTCGAGTGTGTAGGTTGTGTGGGTGTGTAGGTTGTGTGGTTGTGTAGGCCGTGTGGTCCTGTAGGCCAGGTCGGAGAAGGTGTGTACCCCAAGGCCACCTCTGGGAGTTGGGCAGTGAGGTGGGACAGGCTCGGGGCGGAAAGGCGAGGGCAAGAGGCCCCCTTGCTGGCGGGCCGTCTCCCACCGCGGTGTGTCCGGGTCCTGGCCGCCGATGCGAAATGAGATGACGGCGCTACGTGTGGGTGTCTGTCCTCCGTGCTCAGGAGCACTTGTGAGCTTTCCTCACAGAACCCGTGAGGCCAGTAGGGTTGGTCCTCCTGTCCCTGGGAGGCCCGCTTCCCACAGAGTGTCGCAGGGGTGGGGAGCGGTCGTCAGCAGCTCCTGTCTCCCCCAGCCCCCCTCTTCCTGCTTCCAGATGTTTCTCCCCTGGAGCCAGGCTGCCTCCGGGCTCACAGCAGTTGAAGTGGGGCGACCGGGATGTGATTCTGTGCTGGCGGTTTCGTCTGTGCTTGAAACATCCCCTGATAAAAAGCTTAGAAAATAGTCAATTACCGATCACGGTTATAAGAGAGAATCTCTTCACCTCGAGAGCAGGATGTTGGAACCCTGAGTCTTTCTCAAGCTCCAAATATGTGTGAGTCAAGTCTTGCTCATCTGTTGCCTGGCAGCAGGTGTTCTGGGAAAATCAAGCTGAACTCAGCCGCGCCGTCCACCATCCCCCTCAGCCGCGCCGTCCACCATCCCCCTCCACTCGTCCGTGCACTGTCCACCCATCCGTGCACCGTCTCTTCATCCCTCCGTCTGCCCTCCGTCCCTCCGTCCCTTCCTGACTCAGCCACCTGGCTGGCTGTTCATCTGAGGTTTATGTAACACTGCTAGAGTCCAAGCTCTGGGCTTAGGTCTTGACACAGTCCTTGACCCCAAGGAGCCCACAGACACTGCTAAGTGGAGTCGGTACCAGGTGGGCACCAGCTTAGCATAGGGACGCTCGCGCAGGGGAGGACGGCCCCCCTGGCTGGGTCTTGAATGGACCCCACAGGGAAGGCGCGTGTCAGGCCGCTGGAGGCCGAGGGTGTTCCAGGTGGAGGAGTGGGGCAGCCTGGCTCTCTGCAGTGGGGCTCAGGATAGCTGGGGCGGGGCTTTGGTGACGAGGCGGGGAGGTCTGGGGTGCCCCCCGCCCCCAGCCAGAGGAAGCCCCGGCGATGCCTGGATGGAGGACGGGCACTGTGGGTTCCGGGGTGCCTTCCTCAGAGAGCTCCTCCCTGCTGGGTGGCTACTGGCCTGGCTCGGCCGGAGCAGCTGGCCTCCTGGGGCTGACCTTTGCTCTGGCTTCCTGACCCGGGGACCCCTGGGGGCAGGCAGCTGTCTGGACGGGAGGGGGGGGGGTGTCCCGCCTGCAGGACAGACACGCCGCGCGTCGGCATGGGTGGACTTCGGTGCTTTCCTTGGTTCTTCCGGGTCCTGGTGGAGCGGCTGTCCACAGATGTGTGGCTGGAAGGGCAGAGGCAGCAGCCCTTGGCCCTCCACGCCCCTTCTCTGCCGGGGGCCGGGTCCGTGCGGCGTGTGGCCGCGTGCTGTGAGGGTCTGTGGCTGCGTGAAGCTCGGGCCGCGATGTCAGCACCCCGCCTGCCCCTGGGTGCTGGCCACTTAGGGCTGTGGGAGAGTCACGGGGCGTGTTCGTTTAGCTGCGGTAACACACGCGCCACGTGGAACTGACCAGCTTTAGATTTCTGAGTGCGCGACTCGGGGGCATCTGGGGCACCCCGTGTTGAGCGTCGACTCCGCCGTCCCGCACGGAAGCTCTGGCCCCACGGAACACCGGCGCCCGCCGCCCCGTGCCGCGGCCCGGCCCGTTCAGAGTCTGGTTCCGACTCCTCCAGGGACCTCTTGTCTTTTTGTCCCGAGGGCTCGTCCGTGTTGCAGTGGGTGCGGGGTGCCCTTCCCTTACGGCTGAGCGTCGTGTGTTCCCTTGAGCGGGTGGATCGCCTGCTGGTATCCGTCGCGTGCGGCTGGACTCCTGGGTTGGCTCCGCTTTTGCCTGCCGTGCGTGAGCCCCCCCTGCTCAGCCCTCTTTTCTTTGTAGCACCTGGATCCTGCCTCCCCCCCTCCCAGCTGTCTGATGTGTTTATTCGCTTGTGGTGGTGGTGCGGTTGCTGAGTCGTGTTCAGCTCTCAGTGGCCCCATGGACTGCGCCCCTCACTCATTTTTGTCGCAGCGTGATTTCGGTCAGGGCCCCCCTGTGGCTCAGCTGGTAAAGAATCCGCCTGCAATGCAGGAGACCTGGGTTCGATCCCTGGCTTGGGACGATCCCCTGGAGAAGGGAACGGCTCCCCGCTCCCGTCTTCCTGCCTGGGGAACCCTCGTGGGCAGAGGAGCCTGGCAGGCGACGATCTGTGAGGCGGCGGGAGGCTGACGTGGCGCGGTGAGTAGACGGCGGCGTGGTTGGTGTTTAGCGCTGTGCTCATTGCCAGCTGTGCGGCGTTGACGGTTTGGTGACGTGTGATTGTATAGTGTTCACCGTAGTAAAGTTTCCGTAACGTTCGCTCCACACGCAGTTACCAGATGTTTGTTTTCGCCTTTTTGGTTTCCAGTCAATTCCCTTTTCTCCTTTAACAGATTTCCAGTTACAGGAATTTGTGTCCACGTCAGGAAAGTGAAGCTTTCAGTCACAGGTTAAGAAAAGTACCTGCGCGTTATCTCTAAAGATTCAGTAGAGGTGCGTGTGAGACGGCGGAAGGCGCTGCAGGTCCTGCTCTGAGTGGCGCGGTGGTGCAGCCACAGTTGAGGTGTGCAGCAGGCGGGTCGCCCCGTGCACCACCGTCCCCTCCAGGGTTCCGTCCCCCCCAGGGTTCCGCCCCCTGACCCCCGCAGGCCGACAGAGCCCCTGTCTCTTATACACATCTCCCCACCCTCAGCCCGGGCACAGCTCGTCTGCGTGCTCTCTGTGTGGACTGGCCTTTTCTGGACCTTTCGCACGAGTGAGGCCCGCGGTTCTGTGGCTCCGGGTGGACGCGGCCCTGCTGCCTGGTTTCTTCTGGAAGGCCTGTCGTCAGGCCGCCCCGCTTCCTGGCTGGGGCAGGGCGTGAGGGTGAGGAGCTGCTCCTTGTCGCGTGTCCCCAGCTCCTCCCCGAGCCGGGGCCCTGCTCCCTGAGTTGGGGGTCGCTCCCCACCAGGGACCAGGCAGCACGCCCCTTTCCTGGCCCCCCTCCATGACGGGGCCCTGCTGTTCTGTCCCCCAAGGCGGCGGGTGGCGGGCGCGTGAGAGGGGGACCCTGGTCTCCCCAAGGTGCCTGGGCCCCACAGTGCCCCTCCCCTGGTGAGCCCAGCCACCGGGTCCCTTTGTCACTGCGGCTGCTGGGACAGCCAGCCCCGGGAGGAGAGTCCCCGGCAGAGCGTGGGCCGGGCCTGGGGCCGACCGTGGTCGCACAGCTGGGCAGGCTGAGGCCATGGTCGGATCCCGCTGCCGCCCGTGACCCTCGGCCTGCACGGCTGACCTGTGTGTTGGGAGCCGCTGTGGCGCTTGGCGCTTGTTGGGACGCCCACCGTCCGGGGTCCGGCTTCCAGAAGCCGGCCCGGGCTGTGGCCGTGGGTGTCCCAGGCTGCCCGGGCTGCCGGCCTGGGTGAGTCCCCCGAGGTCGCTCTCTCCACCGGGGGCTCCGTTCCTCCTCTGGGAGGGTAGGGGCTGCCACGTGGTTTGTGCTGTCCACTGAGCAGCTGGGCGCCCCGCCCCCTGCCAGCCCCCACAGGCTCTGATTCTGACAGACGCGGGGGGGTGACTATGGCTCCGTGTCTTGGCTGATCCCCTCCTTTGAAGAGCAGAGTGGAGTCCCCTGCTCTCCGGCCGGAGCAGCTGCAGGCTGGCCACCCCATGCCGAGCTTTACCCAGACTGCAGGGCGGATCCTCGGGTCCTAAATCAGCGTCGCGTCTGCAGAGGGACTCGGCGATGACCTGAGGGCAGAGGCTTTATCTCCGTTGCGGGGAGGCTGGGGACCGCAGGAGGCACGAGGAGGCAGGACGCGCCCTTGCGGGGAGTGGCATCCTGGGCAGGATGGGGCCCCCATGGGAGCCTCTCACTCGTGGGCTCATCTGCCTGTTGCCCGGGTGGGGCCCGGGTGTCCCAGAGGCAGTGCACCGACCCATGTGGCCCCCGGCTGAGGGGTGTGAAGAGCCTCACTCCTGGAGACGCAGAGCCGGGGACGCCCGTCACCCTGTGTTCACCCTGCAGCCGCTCGGCGGTGGCGGCCACAGAGAGAGGGCCACACGCCAGTCAGCATCGTTGAGTCAGGGAGGAACGAGAGATGCCCCCTTTGATCCTGTTGCAAAGGGGCAGGAGGCCTCTGCCTGCGAGTCCGAGGAGGAGGGTCTCCCGTGTGTGAGCTGGGAGGGCGCGCGGGCCCTGTCCTCGGGGGCTGGCGTGGAGCTCCGGGGAGCCGGCGCTGGGGAAGGCGCGCTCGCGGCCTGCCTGCCGCATGTGCGCCTGGCGCCTCGGAAGCCCGGTTCTTCTGGCGGGGCACGTCGCGGTCGGGATGGACGGCGGGGAGGACATCGGCCGCCTCGTCGGCTGGCTGGACGTGTGGGCCTGTTTGTTTTATAGGGGCCACGGCAGAAGCTGAGAAGCCACCGTTTCCCATCAGAGTTAGAAATGCCCAGAGTCCTGTTTCCAAGCGATTTTTTTCCCCCCAGATAGTTCAGGGTTGGGGTGTGTTTTCAGGGAGACTATCTTCAAAGCCTTTAATTGAACTTGTTACGATGTTGCTTCTGTTTCATGTTTTGGTATTTTGGCGGAGAGCCATGAGGGATCTTACCTCTGGGACCAGTCACTGAGCCTGCACCTGTCTCTTATACACATCTAGATGTGTATAAGAGACAGGCGTGTGAGAATGGGAAGGCAGAGTCCTAACCGGAAGGCAGAGTCGTAACCGCCGGCCTGGGAAGGCAGAGTCCTAACCGGAAGGCAGAGTCGTAACCGCCGGCCTGGGAAGGCAGAGTCCTAACCGGAAGGCAGAGTCCTAAGCGCTGGGCCGCTGGGCAGGGCCCGCAGACGGCCTGCTTTGTTCTAGGGGCATAGCCCTTCTTTCCAAATGACATTTTAGGTGACGCCTTGGTACTTCAAACAGCTGAAGAGGGTCGCAGGGCCCTGCCCCGCCCAGCCTCCCACCTGCCCGCCCCGGGCCGGCCACCTCCCACCAGCACCGGGACCAGGTGTGTGTTGTCCTGGAGATGGGCCGGGGTCGGCTGTCCCCGGAGATGGGGCTCCTGCATCTTCTCCAGGGAGAAGTCAACCGAGCAGGGACTTCTTGGGGACAGAGACACAGACCTGCCTCCTAGAACGCCCAGCTCTTTGTCAGCAGGCGTGGGGTGGGATGAGAGGGCGCACCAGCTCGGAACCTGGGTCTGCGTGTGTGAGGGGTCCGAACCTGCATGCGTGAGGGGTTAAAGGTGAGGTTTCCGGTTGTCACGAAACTTTTTTTTTTTTTTAATTTAAAATTATGACGGGAAATTAGGTGACAGCTTAGCAACGCGCACATTCACATTGCCCTGCAGTCGTCACCGCCGGCTGACTCCAGAACGTCCCACCTGCCTCCTAAGCTCTGTCCCCAAGAAATGCTGACAGGCCGGTGCCCCCCGCTTCCACTTTGTCTCTGGGTTTTACCGCCCCCGGTACCTCGCGGACCCTGCCGTGTTGTCCTTTCGCGTCTGGCTTATTTCGCTCAGCATCTTGGCTTCAGGACGGACCCGCACCGTGGCAGGCGTCAGAGCGTCCCCCCTCCTCAGGACTGAGGCACGTGTGCGGAGGCCGCGTCTCGCTTACCCGTGCGTCCGTCAGGGGGTTGTTTCCCGCTTTGGCTGCTGTGAGTGTGGCTGGCATGCGTTTCCGCTTGAGCCCTTGCGACGTGGTCCCCCTGCGGGAGTGCCCAGCACCACGCGGCGGCCGTGGATGAGCAGTGGGGGTGGAGCAGGGGGCTGATGGGAGGCAGGGGTCCTTGGAAAGGCGGTCATTGCCAGCCACCGTCTCTGCCTGCCAGGAAAACTTGAGCCAGGCGCCCCTGGACGTGGCGCACCTCCGGTCAGGTCCCCGGGAGGTGGGGGGGTGGTTTTCTGGGTGAGCCACCTGGGCGAGTCAGCGATGAAGCCAGCGTCGAGGTGGGCCGGCACTCCCGCGCCTGTGTGTTTCTGACCTGGCCCTGGAGTGGACTGGGGTCCTGCCCCTCAGCAGGTCGGGAGTCAGGGTGGGAGCCGGCCCACAGGGATGTGTGAGGGGACTGAGGGACCAGGAGTCTCCAAAGCAGGCAGAGACTGAGTCTCCGGGCGTCTGCCCTTTCCTGGAAACCTGGCTCCTTTTCTAGACTAACCAGAGTCCATTGAGTTTTGCCAGCTGCAGGAAGTCTGGCCTACCTGGCCTGGCTTCAGAACGCGGATCCCTGGTTTCTGCAGAGCCTAGTTGACTCCCAGCCCCTTTCTCTTGAGTTCTCAGCGTCTACATTGTTCAGGAGTCATTAGCAATGTTTATAAACTCAGACCCAGGAATCCCACCCTAGATTTTCCTAGGGAAATAGGACATTATTTTTTTCCCTTTTCCTTTTGGTATTATTGTATGAGCTGACTCATTGTGTCCATAACAGTGGAAAGCTGGAAAGGAGCTAACCTAGGCCCCTAGTAGAAGAGGGGTTACGTGAGTTGGTTGGACTGTGATATAATCAGCTCGAGGCGACAGTGTAGATCCTGCCAGCGTGGGGCCCAGGCTCCCGGGTGGGGAGGAGTGGGGAGGAGTGGCGCGTAGAGCCAAAGGCCTCAGGGTTTGCATCTGTCATCGTTTGCTGTGTAACAAACCGGCCTCACGCTGAGCGGCTTCTCTCTTCTGAATCCGTGTTGGTGGGCACTTCCATCGGCTGTCACCTGGTGGGGACCTCTTGGTCCCTGTGGTCAGCCCCTCATTCCACGGTCCAGCCACGGTGCCTTCACAGGGCAGGAGGTTGGGGTCCGCGGATACAAGCTGAGGCTGCGAGGCCTCCTGAGGTCCGGGCCGTGGAGCTCACAGTCCGTCACCTGGCAGCATCGGTCAAGGCCCCAGGGCGGTGGAGAACTGGAACTGGATGCTTGTCTTTGGATGGGAGGGGCAGGCAGCTCCCCCCTGGCAGTCGGCGTGGGCCCGGGCGGGCGTGACTCCCGGTGCCCCATTGGTACTGCCTTCTCTGGGGTTTTCGTGACGTGATCACAGGGGAGGAACTTGTGGGATCTCAGGGAAATGAACCTCGGCGATGGTCACGAAGTGAGGACGTGGGCGAGTTGTCTGTAGAGTTTGGCCGCTGCCTTGTTTATTGCATACGTTTAAAATAAAAGTTCTCTTCACGCCAACCATGGGGCGCCTGACTTGAGACTGACGGGGATGGGGGCCCAGCTCTTCGGTCATTCGATGAGCAGGTGTGGCTGGTGCAGCACGCTGGGGCTGGACTCGGGGAAGAAAGCACATGGCCTCCTCCGGCTCCGGCCCCGTGGTGCCGCGTCAGCTGGGCAGAGGGTGGACGGGCTGCACAGGGGCCTGGGCCGTGGGAGGCGGCGGCGGGCGTGGGCTCCAGCGTGCTTGCCTGGGGCCGGGGCCGTCGCGGCGTCGCGGGCGCTGGTGTCTGAGGACAGCGCCGTCTGGCCGGCTGTCCTCCAGGCTCCTTTTTCTAGGTCATCGCTGTCCTAAACACAGGGCTCTCTTCTCTGCTCCCAGGTTTTTTTTTCTGTGAGTTTGAAATAGTTTCAGAGTTAAAAGTTAAGCAAATAACTGCATGGGAAACCACCCTCCACCTCCACGTGGATGCTTGGCTGTAGGGAGGAAGGGCGTTCCCAGCCACCCAGCCGGCCGCCAGCTGGGGCGGGTGCGGCCCGGGCACCCAGAGCCTGCCGGACGGAGCGCCCGGCCCCGGCCCCTCTGAGCAGGGCGCCTCCTCCCGAGTTGCGTGGGGCCTGCCCCGCTCCCGGCGCTCCGGGCTCGCTGCTCTCTGGCCCCCGGGTGCCCCCCACCCCCCCAGCTCCGATCTGACCTTCGGGCCCTGCCAGTTCCCTGGCCCACCCCTCCCCAGCAGGCGGGCGGACGCCCACCCTCACGGGCTCCGGTCACCTCGCGTCACCCTCCGGCTCCAGCCGCCTCAGCAGGGAGGCAGACTCGCCTTGGCCGCTGGTGCTGGACTCCTCGCTCACGAGGACCTCGCATCCTTGATCGGTTGCCTTCCTACAAACCGAAACGCGGACGGGACGTGCCGGGCCCGCCCCCCGGTGGACGCGGCAGGCATCTGCTGCTCTCTGTGGGGATGCTCGCCCCCTCCCCGGGAGAGCCTGGGCGCTGGAGCGACTCGGGGCGCATAGTAGGTGCTCAGTTAACATTTGCTGGAGGAAAGGAGCCTGCCCGCCTCCCCGGCTCAGTGAGGGCCCGGGCAAGCTTGAGACGGGCCGTCTCCAGCCTGAGTGGGAGGCGGAGACTCCAACCCTGGAAGGTAAAGAGGTGTAACACGGCAGCTGTGAGCAGACGGCGGGACAGGCCTGTGGACAGCCGTGAACCGCGCGGGTGCCAAGTGCCGGGAAAGCTGGAGCAGGGGCTTGTTCCAGCGCTGGCCGGGGGTGGGGCGAAGGAAGGGTGAAGGGCGCAGGGAGACGTGGCCTGTGTGGAAGGGGGCTGCTCGTGTCCCGACCAGGCCAGCGACACACGCGTGAGCAGGACAGACAGTCTGAAGCTGGGTTCTCGGTCCAGGACGCTGGGTTCACGAGCCTGAGCCTCGGGCAGAGGTGGGGCGGGGACCTGGGTGGGTGGGATTCCCGCCCCCGCCCCCGCCCTGGTCCCCCTGGGTCTCTGGGTGGCAGGGCTGTGTCGAGCAGGGGGAGGCGATCCCCTAGCAGCGGGAGCAGGGCTCCCCCATGCGGGTCCTGATGTGTGCACGTCCGTGTGAACGTGCGTGTCGGAGCGTATGCAGCCCCGAGGCTGGGCCCCAGCCCGTCTGCACGGGTGTCTCTGAGCCTCATCTCGGAGATGAGGGCGCTGACTCCCTCCCGTGCCCCTGAGATCCCCAGGCAGCGCGTGCCCGGCCCTGCGCGTGGGGGGTTCATCCTCAAGGCCTGGGGCCCCTGAGATCCCGAGGCAGCGCGTGCCCGGCCCTGCGCGTGGGGGGTTCATCCTCAAGGCCTGGGGCCCCTGAGATCCCGAGACAGCGCGTGCCCAGCCCTGCGCGTGGGGGGTTCATCCTCAAGGCCTTGGGCCCCTGAGATCCTGAGGCAGCGCGTGCCCGGCCCTGCGCGTGGGTTGGGAGAGTTCATCCTTGAGGGCTGGGGCCCCGGGAGGCGGTGCCTGAGGTGGCAGCAGCTGCTGGCCAGGTGTGCTGTCTCTGGTCCTCGTGTCTACAATGGAGCTGTAGGCTCCTTGTCCTTAGAAGCTGAAGGTTTCCAAGGGCTTGAAGCCCCTGTGTCCCAAGCCCCACAGCTGGCAAGTTGAATCGCAGAAGCGGGGTTCATGCCGGCAGGTCTGCCAGGCTGAGGCCGGCTCCTGGAGAGCCTCACGGGTCTGAAGCCACAGCCTGAGCTGGACCAGTTTCAGACACCCTGGGACTGAACTCAGAGCGGGCCGGGGGTGGGGGTGTGCTGATGCCTGGTATTTGACACTAGACTTTGAGGCGTGTTCCACCTGAGCGGAAGTCAGGGCTGAAGTCTTGTCTCTACTCGGGAAAGTGTTCTGTGCCCCCCGACTCCCGAGAGGCCCAGGAGCTTGCCCACCTGGACCCGCAGATTCAGAGCAGGACGCGTGATGCCCTGTTCCCAGCCCAACACCCCCGTCCCAGGGGGCTCCTCCAGTCATCCCTGCAAAAGAGAGAGACAGTGGACAAGGTGGGGTCCCTGCGGGCCGGCCGGCCGGCTTCCCTTCTCCCCATTCCCACCAGTGAAGTGGGGACAACGACCGCCGCACGCACACCCTGGGGTGACTGGCAGGCTGCGGGGGTTCCCCTGCCGGAGCGGGAGGCGTCACGAAGCACAGGCCTCGTTTCTCCTAATTATCAGACGCCTTAGCTGTTCACGTGGTCCAGCCCACGAGGGCTTCTGGCTCCGTGTCCCCAAGATCCACACCACGCCCCCCACACCCCCGCCCAGCTTACCCAGGACCCTCGGTGCCGCTGTCCGTGTTCACGCCAGGCAGCAGGCTCTGCTCTGGGGGACGATCAGGCCTCCGTGAGTCTGGGGGGCCCCTGGCCTGGCGATCCCGTCCCTCTGGTCCCCCCTGAAAGCTGAATGTGCACCCCCCACCTCCCCTAGCCCTGGTCTCAGAGCCTCCCACCAGAAAGGCGTGGCTCTCCCCCACACACTGTCCCAGACCCGAGAGGGGCTTCCCCGCCCTCTGGGGCTCGGGTGTTGGAAGCAGCTGAGGAGGCAGGTGGGAAACAAGCCGTGGAGATCTCGTCCAGAGGCCGCGGGAGGCCTGGCCTCGGCTCTTGACCTGAAACTTGAAACTGTCAGCGTGGGAATTACCGCCTCTGGTGATAATCCCGGTTGTCATCGCGAGCGCCAGCCTGCCCTGGCCCCGCGGCTCAGTCCGCAGTCTAGCTGGGCACTGGTCCTGCTTCCCCAACCCGCCTGGCCATGCCCACGACAGGCACAGCTGCCAGACCCCGACTCGGGCGGGGCGCCCACCTGCAGGCCAGCCTGGAGAGCAGGTCCCCACGGGGGCTGGGCCATCAGTTCTGAACGCCTTCGGGGAGAGGCGAGTCCTCCAGAGAGACTCAGCCCGTGGATACGGGCCGCGTGGATCCCCTCGCCGCAGGTGGCCCCAGCCCACCAGGAGGAGGCCCTTCTCACAGGAATCAGGAGGACACGGCAACTGGGGGGCTCCCAGGGGTGCCCGACCCCGGCGCGCTGCCTAGGATGTCTTCCAGAAATGCCCGCGTGGTGGAAGCCCAGCCCGGCTTGCCCGGATCGCGTACGCCTCGGGCTCACAGTTTCTGGGGTCCTGTTTTAAAGCCACGGGATCTGGGCTCGGACTCGCAGACAGGCCTGGAGAAGACAAGCCCGGTTCCCGGGCCTCAGGTCGCCGACCCCGAGGTCTCTGTCCCTCCTGACTGGGCACTGCCAGCCCCCTGCCAGGAGTGGGGATGGAGGCCGTCGGGTCGGCCCCCCACACAGCAGCCTGGGACCTGCCGCAGGCCTCCGTGTGTCAGGCCCTTTCCAGCCACTTCCTCCAGGAAGGAACCAGGCCCGTCCCCCAGCGCCCTGCCAGCAAGACCCCTCCCACACCACAGGCTTCCTAAAGCGCCTCTGAGGCCCGGAGTCAGCCCTAGCCGTCTCTGAGTCTCACCTCACTCCAGCCCGAGGTGCACCTGCTCCCGCTGGGACCAGGGCACTTCCCCCAGGGCGGCCCGATGGGGGAGCGGCCCGATCTGAGCGGCTGGCCTTGGGCCTGCAGGGACCCCCAGAGAGGCTGCCTGTGCAGTGCAGATGGGCAGCCCCAGCCTGCTAGCTGCCCGGCCACAGTGTGTCCTGGGGGGAGATGGCTGAGCCCTGAGCCGCATGGAGCCAGATAGTGGCTTGAGGATCTCGTGTGATGGGACCAGCCTTTCTCGGGGGGGCTGGCACCTGGGCCGGCCAGCGTCCACTGAAGGGTCACGGGGGATGACTCCGAGCCAGGTGGCGTGCCAGCCCCTCACTACTGCCCCCTTCGGTCCTGGGGAGTCAGCTCCTGCAGGACCACCCCTCAGCCTTGATGGGGAAGGCACTCTGAGATGCCCCTCCCTGAAAAACCCGACACTCCTGCCCCCACCCCGGCAGGAGGCCCTCTGGTGGATTCTCTCACCAGCCTGCTAGCTGCCCGGCCACAGTGTGTCCTGGGGGGAGATGGCTGAGCCCTGAGCCGCATGGAGCCAGATAGTGGCTTGAGGATCTCGTGTGATGGGACCAGCCTTTCTCGGGGGGGCTGGCACCTGGGCCGGCCAGCGTCCACTGAAGGGTCACGGGGGATGACTCCGAGCCAGGTGGCGTGCCAGCCCCTCACTACTGCCCCCTTCGGTCCTGGGGAGTCAGCTCCTGCAGGACCACCCCTCAGCCTTGATGGGGAAGGCACTCTGAGATGCCCCTCCCTGAAAAACCCGACACTCCTGCCCCCACCCCGGCAGGAGGCCCTCTGGTGGATTCTCTCCCACCCTCCACACCTAAGAGCCCCCTGGCCTTCCACCTGCTTCTCAACCTGCATCCAGAACCCACGTCCGAGTCCTGTCCCCCCTCCAGTCACTGACCAGTGGGACACACGGGCCTTGCAGACACCATCCCACCCCTCCAACCCAGGGAAACACGCCACACCCACATGCCTGATCCCCGGCTCCTGGGGCGCCTGGAGGCATGAGGTGACGGGCTGGGCACCAGTGCCATCCGGGCACAGACCTCCCCACGTCCCCACAGCACAGCGGCGCTGTGTCCCCTTAGTCAGGCGTCTCCCCTTGAAGCCGAGACAGGTCGGGACCCATCAGGTGGGCCTGCTGACCAGCCAGAGGGTCCCAGATATGACGGGCAGCTCCCAGCCAGGTCAGGCTCCGTCTTTCCCAAGGCTCCAGCTGGCAGGATGGCACCTGAGCAGCACCTGAGCGTCTGGCTTGGGGCAGGACTCCGCGTGCCCGGCCCTGCCACCGCCCAGCTGGGTGACCCGGGCCGATGGTCATGGCTCGCTGGGCTCCAGGCTTCTCATCACCAGAAACAGGACTCAGCCGGTCCACTGGCCACAAGTCCTGAGGAGCAGGTGCCAGGACCGTGCTTGGCAAAGCGGCATCCAGAAGGTGCCTGCCGCGGGCCTGCGGGATCTGCAGATGCCGTCCTGGGCTGAGCCCTGTGTCCCCAGCTCCCAGCTGCTGGGGAGCGACGTGAAACTAGGGGGTCACGTCACGCTGAGGTCTGGGCCAGTGGGTGGTGAGCAGGTCCCCGGGAGAGGAGGGTGGAGGAGACGGGCAGGGCGGCATGCAGGGGACGAACGGCCTTCGGACAGGCTGGGGGTGACCTGGGGGGATGGGGAAGACCCCTAAGACTTCCTTTCCGGGACTTCCACCCCCGACCAGCCCCCTCCTCCCCCTGCCCTAGCCTGGTGTCCGCTCCCCTTCTGAAACCGGAGCAGAAGCGTGGGAGCAGGTGTAGGCAGGGATGTAACTGGCGAGCCCGCGTGCTCCACAGTGTCCAGGGAGGGACGCAGGGCGCCGGACTCCAGACCCGCTCCCATGGCCACGGGCGGGGTGGGGCAAGCACAGTCAGCTTAGCCCCCGGGACGGACCCCCCCCACACACCCCTCCCCACCTGGCTCCTGTCCAGGGTGCACAGCCCGGCCTTCTGCGGACGGGTCGGGGCGGATCAAGTCAGATGCAAAGCCCCTCCTCTGCGAGGCACCTGCCACATGCCGGCTGTTACGGCCCTAACTGTGGGTCCCAGCCCAGCCCTACAGATTCCTTGAGTCACTCCCAGCTGACAAACGAGAGAACCCCGTAGAGGGGAACTGTCAGCGCCTGATGCCCTCCGCCGCCCCGTCCGATGGTCCCAGACCCTCTCCTCCCCCACCCCCCACCCACCGCCCCCACTGCAGAGAGGCAGGAGCCCTGTGCCACGAGCTGTCTCTTATACACATCTCCTCCTTATCCCCAGGCACCTTCTAATCTGCTTTCTGTCATAATAGCTTAGTTTCAACCACTGCAGAGAGGCAGGAGCCCTGTGCCACGAGGGGCATGTGCCACCGAGGACTGCCATGTGCCCGGCCAGATGGGGCAGGTGGCCCTGGTATCCAGGGAAGGGCGCAGAGCACGTTCCTGCCGGATTCCTGCTGTGTGGGGTGGGTGACAGCTGGCCGTGGGGCTCTCCAGGCGACCGGGAAGGCGGGTTTGGCACGTGGGACGGCTCTAGGATCCTCCGGCCCCAGGAATCTGCGTGTTGGCAAAGATGTCCACGCCTGGGGAGCCCAAAGCCTCCCCCCAGCCCCCAGAAATTCGAGCAGGAATTTAACGTGCAGTTGTGGCCGCCCCGTCGGGACGGCAGAATCCGCAGAGGAGGCTGCGTGGGGCAGAGTTGAGGCTGAGCGGGGTCATGGCCCAGGGTGGCAGGGGGGTGCTCCCTGGCATCGAGAGCTGGACACTGAGTTGTCGGGGCCCTGGGGCTCCCCGAGGGCCGGCCCACAGCAGTCAGCTGGGCCAAGCTCGGGGCTCCCGCAGGAGAAGCCACTGGAGATTGGGGCGGTGGAGTCACCAGCACGCTCAGGTGTGGGGCGGGTAGCAGGCGATGCCGGGAGCGCCTTCACACACGGGAGACTCCCGGGTGGGGGTGTGAACGCCCGCTGCCCTTCCCCACTCACCACGGCTGTGCTTTCTGCACAGAGTACATGCAGGGGGCTCGTGCAGGGGTCCGGAAGGCAGACGGGCCCAGGGGCGGGGTAGGGACCGCAGGACCTGAGGGACGTCCCGGCAGTGACTTATTTGGTGGGGGTGGGGAGTGTGTTTTTGCTTTTGTTTTTTAAACTTTCTCTTAGAATAGTTTTGGCTTCACTTTGAGAAGAGGGTCCGGAGGTTTCCCACATGCCCCCACATGGGCACAGCCCCCCCTCCCACAACACATCAGCACCACCCCTCACACGGGTGGGACGTTTGTTACCATCGATGGACAGAGCCTGGTTTCCTCTCAACGGGACCTGCTGGGACCCCATCCCACCCGACTCCTGGGGCTGACAAGGCCACCCAGGGGCTGACCTGACCTAGCAAGGGTCTCAGCACAGCGCTTGGACCCTACGAGATGGTCCCCCCCCTGCAGAGAGCCTTCAGTTCAAGAGCCGTCCCAGGGCCTCCTTGGTGGTGCAGGGGAAAAGGATCCACCTGCTGATGCAGGAGACGGGTTTGATCCCTGATCCAGGACGATCCCACAGGCCCGGAGCGGCTAAGGCCCGGAACCACACCCGCTGGGTGCACTGGCCGCGGCAGCTGAGGCCTGCGTGTGCTGAGCCCCTGCTCCGTATCGGGAGGCAACTGCAGGGAGAAGGCCGTGCCCAGCGACTAGAGTACTCCCCGCTCGCTGCAGCCGAGAGCGCGCGTGTGCGGCAGTGAAGGCCCGGTGCAGCCAAAGACGAAAACCGTCCCAGAGGCCGAACCTGCAGTAACGCAGGACCTTGGACGTTCTCAAGGGGCTCCGTGCTCCTGGGATTTGACCAGCCATCGGTCTGGGGGCATCTCGGGAGAGCGCGAGACGCTGAATGGAAAGGGCAGAGGTTTTCTTTTGGGGACGAGGCCACCGCTGGCGACGCAGCCGAAGGCCCGGCACTGAGGGTGCCGTTGAAAGTGGCTTCTCCTTGGCACAGCCTCCCGGGATGGCAGCGTGTCCCGCTGCCCTGACGGCTCGTCCGTGTTTCAGCGAGCTCCCGGTCCTTCCTTCTGGCCCCCGGGCAGCTCACATGCTTGCCCGCGGCCCGTTCTCTCTGGGAGGCTGGACCCCAGGGCGACGCACCCCCGGCGGCTCCCTCCCACCTCCGCCTGAAGACCGTGCCCGTTGCTGTGCCAGGCAGGCACCGGCAGTGAGAGGCACCTTCAGTGCCAGTCTGTGCGCACACTGTCCAGAGCCGGTCTCCAGTGCTCTCTGCCAGGCCCTGCTCTCTGCCCCTCAGGCACTCGGCGAGTTCAGGCAGCTCCAGGTCCACGTGGCTTTTGGCTTCGAGGGGACTTTTCCAAGCTCAGGGGGAAGATGTGTACACAGAGGCCGCTCCTCGCTCAGTGTCCTGTCGCTCAAGCACATACAGGGCCGCCTCCAGGTCAGCACCGGCCGCCCCGCGCCCGTCCTCCAGGCCAGGTCAACGTCACTTCTGCCCAGCCCAGGGCCTCCGGACTGGCTCTTTCTGGTCCCTTTCAGGTGGAAATGCGGGAGCTGGCGTTTTCATGGTAAGGCTAACTCAGAAGATAAACTGCCCGTCTAGTATGTAGAGCTGTTACGTTGGGGCCTCTGCACCTCTGCATTTTATCCTGAACGGGCTGTCGGGGGTCAGACACCGTGTTTCTGAACAGAGCCAGCTGTCAAACCTTTTCAGCTCTGCAAGCCAGGTGGCGTCTGTTGCAGCTTCTCAGCCTCACCGTCCCAGATTGAAAGTAGCTGTCCGTCTTGCAGAGAGTGCCGCGTTCTAGTAAAACTTTATTTACAAAAAAGCAAGCCTTGGACCAGACCAAGCTGTAGCTGGCTGACCCTTGGCCCCAGTAAGCAGGAGAGGCCGCCACCCCCTTCCTCTCCTGTTTTTTAACTGGCTTTTCCTTGCCATCACCATAGACCGAGGGATTTGTCACACAGCTTGGGCACCGCTTGTCTCTGCCAAGAACTCATGGACACAGTCACCAC
The DNA here is from genome assembly GCA_006408675.1 of Madoqua kirkii. Lineage (NCBI taxonomy): Eukaryota > Metazoa > Chordata > Mammalia > Artiodactyla > Bovidae > Madoqua > Madoqua kirkii. The sequence continues at coordinate 25,623 of SJYC01058084.1, read as the reverse complement.
GCCACAAGACAAAAAGATGGTGGCGGCGGCCTTCACGTGCGCGCGCACGCTCAATGGCAGAATGACTCTGGGTCCTGTGGGAGAACATCTAAAGGGAAAATTCACGGCAGCAGAAAGCCCGGCCCAGGATCTTGCTTCACACGTAAGAAGAGATTGTGCTGGAAAACGGCACACAGGACGCTTGGAGGAAGTGAATCACGGAGCCTGAGGAGGAGTTTGCAGGGCTTCCAGGAGACGCCGCGCCCTGCCCCGCCCGGGGAGCGGCCCCCGCTGAAGCAGGGCCTCCGGCTCCCAGAGAAGGAGAGCGGGATGTGGGCCGGGAGCCGGCCAGCCCTGGTGGAGGCTGTGTCTGTTGGTTTTGCTTGCCTGAATCCAGAGGGCTCTGAGGCAGCCGTCAGAACTGGCGCGGCATGTACCAGGACCACAGTGGGGAACCGTGAAGGCCCGAGGAGGGTCTGAGGCCCTTGGGGTGCACCGGCTGTACCGACGGGCCCCCAGGCTCCCTGATGGCAGAGCCTGGGAAAGTGGATGCGACCCGGATGCCCGCTGCTGTCGGGGGCGGGGGGCAGCTGGGGTGTGGGACGACGGGACTGCCTGGACTCCGTGAGACCAGGGCTCTCCCCCCACCCTCCGATTGGCAGCAGCAGGAGACCACAGAGGCTCAGAACGCGGGCCCTGGGCCGCCCCGGCCCCCTCCCAGATGCCCAGGGACGCCCCCCGCGTGACCGCCCCCATCAGCCCCTGGCATAGACGGGAAGGTGCTCAGACCACGCCCCTGAGTCCCTGGCAAGAGACCTGGGAGCCGGGGCCCTGGAGTCTGACCTCTGACCCGGTGGGGGTCGTGGCCAGCTGGCTGCTGGCCTGGTCAGAGAAGCAGGCTGGGGGTGTCCACTGAGTGAGTGGACCCCGGAGGTGCACAGAGAAAAACCCCCAAGTAACACGTGTGCGTTGCTCTGGCCCCCAGGCCCCCTTTGGTCCGGCCTTCTCTGTCACGCATCCCCCTGTGTGTGCGTGGAAGGAGGGTGCCTGAGACTCGGGGACGGCACAGCCCCAAGCTGCTTTCCCTCACTGCCGCACGCGTGGCGCGGGGGAGCTGGCCTTGGGCCCGCTGGAGGCGGCCGGGGGCACGCCCTCCCCATGGTGGCAGCCCGGCCGGCTGGCCCCGATGCCCGGTCTCTGAGGCTGCCCCCACTCCCGGATGCCCAGAGGACCAGCGAGGGCTGGGCTCTGGCCCTCCCGTCCTCGGCTCATCAGGGGCTTCTCTGGCAGGGTGCCCTCCCTCCCCAAGGAGCGAACAGGTCACCCCCGGGCAGACCCAGCGCCACGGCAAGTGGGCAGGTGAGCCACCTCGCAGCCTCTGCCGCCCCTGCCGCCCACACGGTGGCTCAGAGTCAGGGACGTCCGATCCTCCCGGAGCCGGAGGTGAAGCCGAGCCCGGGAAGAGCAGCGTCCACCCTATGGGCTGCCAGCCGCCGCCCGCAGAGTCTCCCGAGAGCCCTGCGGACAGGTAACCAGGTCAGCAGGGCCGATACCTGCTGGGAGGCAGCCCTCCGCGTAGGCGCGTCCTGGGGACCCCGGGCGGGGGTGGTGCCCAGCGCAGGTGTGACTGCGAGGCGGCCGGTGCCCAGGGACCCGCACCCACGCGTCTTCCTGTGGTGCAGCCCGTGCGGGCTTCCTCTGAACCACCTGGGCAAGAGGGAGAAACTGGCCTTCCAGGCTGGCGGCCGAGATAGGGGCACCCGGGCAGTCGCTGTGGGCGGCCTGTGGCCGGGCGCCAGGGCCTTTACCCCTGGGAAAGGCAGGGCCAGGCCCCACTCCGGGGCTGTAGGGGAAGAGGAGGCGCGCATAGAGCGGCTGCTGCGGGCGAGGGTCCGGCGGGGCCTCACGGCCCAGGCCACCAAGGGGGTCTTGCCGGTCGGTGGTGCCCCCGCCCCCGGGCCACGCTCTGTGCCGGTTCCCCATTGCCGGGCCGGAGACGCCGGCGGCGGGGCCGCAGTCCTCCCGGCCGTTCCTCCCGTGTCCGAGCCGTCGGCCAGTTCCTGTCGTCTGTCCGCGTCGCTTCTCCCTGAAGCTGGGCCCTGTACCCGCTCCCCTGGAGTGACCGTCACAAGCCTCTGCCGGCCGCAGTCCAGCTCCTCACCCGGACCTGCCGCCAGCATTGCCTGCCCCCGGTCCCACCCTCACGACCTCCGCAGCCCCCAGCTCCTGCTGTGTTCCGGCACATCACCCACCCTCGTGGGTCCCCCGAGGCTCCGACCCCCCCTTCCGTGGGGGCGTCCCTGCTGGTTCCTCTGTCCCGCCCGGCCCTCACCCCCGGAAAGCCCTCCGTCTCCTCAGCAGCCCTCTCCCCACTGGCTCTGCGGCCTCTTCCAGGCCACGGGCCGTGTCTGCTCAGCCTCCTGTGGGCGCCCAAACAAAACGACCGCAGGCTGTGTCCAAGACGACAGGTGTGAATCGTCTCCAGTTCTGGAACAGAGGAGGGGCGGGGCCAGGCCCTCTGGAGGCGCCGAGAGAGCCCCTCCTCCACGTCCAGCTCGGGTGGCCTCGTGCACCCCTTGGCTTGTGGCCTCACCCTCCCAGTGTCAGCCCATCTTCACTTGGCCACCGCCGCCTCCTCTGTCCTTCCCGGGGGGCTGGCATCTGCCCCCTCACCCCGTGGCTACTTCCTGGGGGAGCCTCCTCCTCTGCTGCCCGCCTAGGGGGTCCGGCCGACCCTCGGTGGCCTCGCCACATGGCTCCCGGGGTTCTGCGGCTCTCAGGGCCGGGGCTGGGTGCCCCTGCCATCCCGTGTCCGGCAGTGCCGGCCCAAGGGACGGGCTGCTCAATAAATGTCTGATTTTCTGGAGCCAGACTGCGCCGTGAGAGTCGGCTGTGCAGAGTCGAGTCACGGCCCGGCCCAGGGCTGCGCTGCCCCCGGATGGTCCTGCAGCCTCTGTCCGGCCCGAAGCATCAGTGACCTTCCACCCCCACCCCCGGGGGATCTGGGAGCCAGGGCTGCGGCCGCTCCCGGATGGTCCTGCAGCCTCTGTCCGGCCCGAAGCATCAGTGACCTTCCACCCCCACCCCCGGGGGATCTGGGAGCCAAAGGCACAGGTGGGTGGGGCCTCGGAACCAGAGGACCTGATGACGTCCTGGGTGCTGGTCGGGCACCTGGGCTTTGGTGCTGGAAGGCCAGCCAAGTTGCCCTGATAATTTGGTCCCTACCCAGCTGGGTGGGACAGCCTGTGCTTCGCCCCCAAGAGCTCAGCCTGGCTCAGGGCGCCTGGGGCTGCCTGGAGGGTGAGGCAAGTTCAGGCCCCTCCCGACTGCGTTTTCTGGCCTGGGGGTGGTCCTCAGCCAGCCCGGGGCCTTCTGTGCCCAGCAGGGCCTTGCCAGGCTGTCCTGGAGGTGTCAGTCTGGGTGGCTGCCTGAGGGCTGGCAGGCCTTGCTCCTGGGTGCCCTCTCTGCCCCTCCTCCTCCCACAGAACCCTGCCGTGCTGCGGGGGCCGACTGGACGGGGGCTGGCTCACTGAGAAAGGATGTTGACCCACGTGATGTGGTTGCAGGAAGGGACAGCTGCCAGCCTGCCGGTGGAAGAAGGCAAAACAGAGGAACCACCCAGCTGCGTCAGAACGCGCGGCCCTGGCTCCCTGCCTGCGGTGGCCCAGGGTCCCGGTGCCAGGCTGTCCTGACATCTGTCCGGAACGACGCTCTAGCTCGTCAGGAAACAGGTGGATTATGTTCCCAAGTTCCCTGTTCAAGAGCCAAAAACAGTTTTTCTGTTTTGTATGATAGAGCTGAGATTATAGAACAGAAAAGGAAACGTTTCCGCCTGAAGAGCTCAGGGGCACTTGGTTTCTTCACGGCGTTGGGCAGCCAGCCACCTCCCCTGTCCGCTTCCCGGCTTCACCCCCCCGAAAGGAAGCCCCACACTCCCCGGCACCTGCTCACTGCCTCTGTGGACGGCCCTGTTGTGGACGTTTCATGTACATGGGGTCAGGCCGCTGCCTGGCGTTTGGGGGCTGCCCTCACTGAGGCTCAGCTGGTGAAGAATCTGCCTGCAATGCGGAAGACCTGGGCTCAATCCCTGGGTTGGGGAGATCCTCTGGGGAAAGGAAAGGATACCCACTCCAATATTCTGGCCTGGAGAATTCCGTGGACTGTATAGTGCATGGGGTTGCAAAGAGTCGGACACGGCTGAGCAACCTTCACTTCACTTCCTGCCATGAAGTTTGAGAGGCTCACCCATGCTGTGGTCTCCTAAGCCAACGATCTTCCCTTCTGTGACCACTTTGGTGTGTCCATGTGTTTATCAATAAGTTGGGTTATTTTTTTGTTTTGACTGGAGTATAACTGATTTAAAGTGAAGACGGCAGATGGTGAAGAATCTGCCTGCGACGTGGGTTTGATCCCTGGGTCAGGAAGATCCCCTGGAGAAGGAAATGGCAGCCCAGTCCAGAATTCTTGCCTGGAGAATCGCATGGATGGAGGAGCCTGGCGGGCTACAGTCCACGGGGTCAGAAAGAGTCGGCCGCAACTGAGCGACTGGCGCTTTGACGTCGTCGATTTACAAGGCTGTGTCAGTTCCGGGCGTGCTGCAAAGTCGCCTCAGCTGAGCACGAACATGTTTGTTCTGCTTTATAATCTAATCCATCCCTTGCTTTGGCGGTGCTGGGGATTCGTTGCTGAGCGTGAGCTTGGCAGGAATCCCTCAGAAGAAATGGAGCAGCCATCATGGTCAACAAAAGAGTCTGAAATGCAGTACTTGGATTCAGTCTCAAAAACGACAGAATGATCTCTGTTCGTCTCCAAGGCAAACCATTCAATATCACGATAATCCAAGTCTATGCACCAACCAGTAACGCTGAAGAAGCTGAACGGTTCTATGAAGACCTACAAGACCTTTTAGAACTAATACCCGAAAAAGATGTCCTTTTCATTCCAGGGGACTGGAATGCAAAAGTAGGAAGTCAAGGAACACCTGGGGTAACAGGCAAATCTGGCCTTGGAATGCGGAACGAAGCAGGGCAGAGAGTTTTGCCAAGAGAATGCACTGGTCATAGCAAACACCCTCTTCCAACAACACAAGAGAAGACTCTGCACATGGACATCATCAGATGGTCAACACCGAAATCAGATTGATTATATTCTTTGCAGCCAAAGATGGAGAAGCTCTATACAGTCAACAAAAACAAGACCAGGAGCTGACTGTGGCTCAGATCATGAACTCCTTATTGCCAAATTCAGACTCAAATTGAAGAAAGTAGGGAAAACCACTAGATCATTCAGGTATGACCTAAATCAAATCCCTTATGATTATACAGTGGAAGTGAGAAATAGATTTAAGGGCCTAGATCTGATAGATAGAGTGCCTGATGAACTATGGAATGAGGTTCGTGACATTGTACAGGAGACAGGGATCAAGACCATCCCCATGGAAAAGAAATGCAAAAAAGCAAAATGACTGTCTGGGGAGGCCTTACAAATACCTGTGAAAAGAAGAGAGGCGAAAAGCCAAGGAGAAAAGGAAAGATATAAGCGTCTGAATGCAGAGTTCCAAAGAACAGAAAGAAAAGATAAGAAAGCCTTCTTCAGTGATCAATGCAAAGAAATAGAGGAAAAGAACAGAATGGGAAAAACTAGAGATCTCTTCAAGAAAATGAGAGATACCAAGGGAACATAACCTGATGAACTATGGACAGAGGTTTGTGCACTGTACAGAAGACAGGGGTCAAGACCATCCCCATGGAAAAGAAATGCAAAAAAAAATATTAATATTTTTAAAGAAAAAGTGTACAATGGAATATTATTCAACTATGATAAAGAAGGAAATCTCACCATTTGCAGCAATAAAAGTGGATCTTGAGGACATTATGCTAGTGACATAAGCCAGATAGAGACAGACAAAACAGCATGATACCACTTATATGAAGAATCTAAAAAAGTCAAACTCGTAAAAACAGAGAGTAAATTGGTGGTTACTGGGGAGCGGGGGAATAGGAGAGATGTTGTTTCGGAGCACAAACTTGTAACCAGAGGTAAATAAGCCTTGAAGATCTAACACACAGTATAGCTGAAATAAACAATACTGTTAAGAGACTAGACCTTAGTCATTCCAATCACAAAGAAATAACTGATAAACATGTGATGTGACAGAGGGACTAATGCTCCAACTGCAATCATATTATAATATATGAACATCAAATCAACATGTTGTACACCTTAAGTTTATACAATGTTATATGTCAAATATATTTCAATTTTCAAAAAAATTACTGCATTTGAACAATCTGGAACTCTTCTCTCCTAGGACCTGGTAGCCTCTTTGTCCACAACTATCTTGATCAGTCACCTTAAGTTAAATAAAGTTAAGTAAAGGTCTTTTGCCACTGGAAAAACAAGAAATTATTATTCTATTATAAAAGTATATATGATTTACAAAAGTATTCAAAAAGAGCTCCAACAGAGATCTAAAGACTATACCAATGTCAATTTTCTAGTTTGTGTACTGTACTATAGTTACATCAACTTCTCATTATATAGTTTTTGCGTTAAGCCAGCAAGCACAAATTAAAAACTGAAACAATTTATTATCAAAACAGGCACATCTCTGAATCACTCTACAAATGATTAAACTGCTATCCAGTAGTGATGTGTTATATATATACATATATATATATATCATGTAAAGTCAGTTTTCATTTCAATTCCAAAGAAAGGCAATGCCAAAGAATGCTCAAACTACCGCACAATTGCACTCATCTCACATGCTAGTAAAGTAATGCTCAAAATTCTCCAAGCCAGGCTTCAGCAATACGTAAACCATGAACTTCCTGATGTTCAAGCTGGTTTTAGAAAAGGCAGAGCAACCAGAGATCAAATTGCCAACATCCACTGGATCATGTAAAAAGCAACAGAGTGCCAGAAAAACATCTATTTCTCCTTTATTGACTATGCCAAAGCCTTTAACTGTGTGGATCACAATAAACTGTGGAAAATTCTGAAAGAGATGGGAATATCAGACCACCTAACCTGCCTCTTGAGAAATCTGTATGCAGGTCAGGAAGCAACAGTTAGAACTGGACATGGAACAACAGACTGGTTCCAAATAGGAAAAGGAGTACATCAAGGCTGTATATTGTCACCCTGCTTATTTAACTTCTATGCAGAGTACATCATGAGACATGCTCGACTGGAAGAAACACAAGCTGGAATCAAGATTGCCAGGAGAAATATCAGTCACCTCAGATATGCAGATGACATCACCCTTATGGCAGAAAGTGAAGAGGAGCTAAAAAGCCTCTTGATGAAAGTGAAAGAGGAGAGTGAAAAAGTTGGCTTAAAGCTCAACTTTCAGAAAATGAAATTCATGGCATCTGGTCTTATCACTTTGTGAGAAATAGATGGGGAAACAGTGGAAACAGTGTCAGACCTTATTTTTTGAGGCTACAAAATCACTGCCAATGGTGATTGCAGCCATGAAATTAGAACTGCAAGGAGATCCAACCAGTCCATTCTGAAGGAGCTCAGCCCTGGGATTTCTTTGGAAGGAATGATGCTAAAGCTGAAACTGCAGTGCTTTGGACACCTCATGCGAAGAGTTCACTCATTGGAAAAGAGTCTGATGCTGGGAGGGATTGAGGGCAGGAGGAGAAGGGGACGACCGAGGATGAGATGGCTGGATGGCATCATGAACTCGATGGACGTGAATCTGAGTGAACTCCGAGAGATGATAATGAACAGGGAGGCCTGGTGTGCTTCAATTCATGGAGTCACAAAGAATCAGACACAAGTGAGTGACTGAACTGAACTGAACTGGTTTCCTGAAACTGAACTCAGAAAGGTACAATATTTTCTTTCAATGAACCTGAATCTTTAGTGAATATTTGGTAACACTGTTGGAACATTCTTCTGTCCTAAAGAATATGCTAAAGGCTCCATCTTTGTTTTCAGGTCTTCTACTGCTCTCAGGCTGGCTGGATTTGAATCCCAGCTCCTTTGGTTACTGGCTGATTGGCAAAAAGCTATGTGTGACCTCAGCTTCACTTACAAAATAGATATAACATTAATAACAGTATTTACTTCCCTGAGTGATTCTGAAGACTGAATGTGGTAAACCAAGTAAAGTAAATGTAAAGAACAGAGGATGGACATTGCAACACTACTTACAATAGCCAGGACACAGAAACAACCTAAATATCCATTAATAGAGAAATGGATTAAGATGTGGTACATATACACAATGGAATATTAGTCACAAAAGGAACATAATTGGGTCATTTGTAGAGACGTGGATGGACCTAGAGACTGGCATACAGAGTGAAGTAAGTCAGAAAGAGAAAAACAAATATCACTATCATATTTTAATGCATATATGTGTAATCTATACAAATGGTATACAAGATCTTATTTGCAAAGCAGAAGTAGAGATACAAATGTGAAGGACAAACATATGGACACCAACAGGGGAAATAGAGGTGGGATGAATTGGGAAATTGGGATGGACATGAGAGAGTCATTTACTAGGCAGGTTGATAAGAAGTCTAGGGGTCTCCAAGGAGAGAGGGGTTTGGATATCTCAAGGAGGAAGAAGGACAAACTTTTTTTCCCCTCTATATTCCTTACGATTATATAACAATAATGTATCCTGCCTGAGGACAGTCTCTGGATTAAACCTTCTGGCTAATCCTGTTATATTCAGTTCAGTTTAGTTCATTTGCTCAGTAGTGTCCGACTCTTTGCGACCCCATGAATCACAGCACACCAGGCCTCCCTGTCCATCACCAATTTCCGGAGTTCACTCAGACTCACGTTCATCGAGTCTGTGATGCCATCAAGCCATCTCATCCTCTGTCGTCCCCTTCTCCTCCTGCCCCCAATCCCTCCTAGAATTAAACTCTTTTCCAATGAGTCAGCTCTTCACATGAGGTGGCCAAAGTACTGGAATTTCAGCTTTAGCATCTTTCCTTCCAAAGAAATCCCAGGGCTGAGCTCCTTCATAATGGACTGGCTGGATCTCCTTGCAGTCCCAGGGACTCTCAAGAGTCTTCTCCAACACCACAGTTCAAAAGCATCAATTCTTCGGCTCTCAGCCTTCTTCAGAGTCCAAATCTCACATCCATACATGACCACTGTTATGCCCGAAGTCTGAGTCCCCAAAACTGAGAGAATAAGATGTCCACAGCAATGCAAAAGCATAAAGGGATTTTATTGCTAGCTCGAGCTAGGGCTCTCATTTCATCCAGCGCAGTGGAATCTTGATGAGAGCCCCGAGCTCTGAATCACAGCTGGTTTCATACAGGCGGTTCTTAGTACAGCTGGTGGGTAATAATTGACTGAGCCATATGGGCACACGATTTTCAAATCCGGCATCCCTATCCGGATTGGCTTAGGTTTGGCGCCATCAGAGACTTTCCTAGAGTGTGGTTTCCAGGAGTCATGACTCAGGTTTTGCAAGAATCTGAATATTAGGCTTAGTATAGCTTGTTGAGACTGTCATGGCTCAGGTCTGGTCCCTTAACAACCACTGGAAAAACCATAGCCTTGACTAGGCAGACCTTAGTCGTCAAAGTAATGTCTGCTTTTGAATAGGCTATCTAGGTTGGTCATAACTTTTCTTCCAAGGAATAAGCGTCTTCTAATTTCATGGCTGCAGTCACCATCTGCAGTGATTTTGGAGCCCCCAAAAATAAAAGTCTGACACTGTTTCCACTGTTTCCCTATCAATTTCCCATGGAGTGATGGGACCGGATGCCATGATCTTCATTTTCTGAATGTTGACCTTTAAGCCAACTTTTTCACTCTCCGCTTTCAATTTCTTCAAGAGGCTTTTTAGGTCCTCTTCACTTTCTGCTAAAAGGGTGGTGTCATCTGCATATCTGAGGTTATTGATATTTCTCCTGGCAATCTTGATTCCAGCTTGTGTTTCTTCCAGCCCAGCATTTCTCATGATATACTTTGCATAGAAGTTGAATAAGCAGGGTGACAATATACAGCCTTGACGTACTCCTTTTCCTATTTGGAACCAGTCTGTTGTTCCATGTCCAGTTCTAACTGTTGCTTCTTGGCCTGCATACAGATTTCTCAAGAGGTGGGTTAGGTGGTTTGGTATTCTCATCTCTTTCAGAATTTTCCACAGTTTATCATGATCCACATAGTCAAAGGCTTTGGCATAGTCAATAAAGCAGAAATAGATGTTTTCCTGGAACTCCCTTGCTTTTTCCATGATCCAGTGGATGTTGGCAATTTGATCTTCTAGTTCCTTTTCTAAAACCAGCTTGAACATCAGGGAGTTCACGGTATACATATTGCTGAAGCCTGGCTTGGAGAATTTTGAGCATTACTTTACTAGCATGTGAGATGAGAACAATTGTGTGGTAGCTTGAGCATTCTTAAAGTTAAATAAGCAGGGTGACAATATACAGCCTTGACGTACTCCTTTTCCTATTTGGAACCAGTCTGTTGTTCCATGTCCAGTTCTAACTGTTGCTTCTTGGCCTGCATACAGATTTCTCAAGTGGAAGGTCAAGTGGTCTGGTATTCCCATCTCTTTCAGAATTTTCCATAGTTTATTGTGATCCACAGAGTCAAAGGCTTTGGCATAGTCAATAAAGCAGAAATAGATACTTTTCTGGAACTCTCTTGCTTTTCAATGATCCAGCAGGTGTTGGCAATTTGATCTCTCATTCCTCCGCCTTTTCTAAAACCAGCTTGAACATCTGAAAGTTCACAGTTCACGTACTGTTGAAGCCTAGCTTGGAGAATTTTGAGCATTACTTTACTAGCTTGTGAGATGAGTGCAATTGTGCAGTAGTTTGAGCATTCTTTGGCATTGCCTTTCTTTGGGACTGGAATGAAAACTGACCTTTTGGAAAACTGCTGAGTTTTCCAAATTTGCTGGCATATTGAGCGCAGCACTTTCACAGCATCATTTTTAGGATTTGAAATAGCTCAACTGGAGTCCTATCACCTCAACTAGCTTTGTTCGTAGTGATGCTTGCTAAGGCCCACTTGACTTCACATTCCAGGATGTCTAGCTGCTTATCTGGGGGAAATCAATGCCATGACTTGAGGTAGCTCTCTGCAGAAGTCCAAGTGATAAGAGATGAGTGAGTTTGGAAGTACATTCTTCAGCCCCAGGCAAACCTTGAGATGACTGCAGCCCTGGTTGACAACTTGACTGCAACATCACGACAGACTGAGCTAGGAAGCCACACTGGATTCCTGAGTTATGAAATCTGCAAAATATTAATGTTTATGTTGTTGTTGTTCAGTTGCTAAGTCAAGTCCGACTCTTTGAAACCCCATGGACTGTAGCACCTCAGGCTCCTCTGTCCTCCACTGTCTCCTGGAGTTTGCTCAAATTCATGTCCATTGAGTCAGTGATACTATCTATCTTATCCTCTGCTGTCCCTTTCTTCTTCTTTTGCCCTCAATCTTTCTTAGTATCAGAGTCTTTTTCAATAAGTTGCTGATTCAGGACTGATTTCCTTTAGGACTGACTAGTTTAATCTCTCTTTGCAGTCAAAGAAACTCTTAAGAGTCTTCTCCTGAACCACAGTTCAAAAGCATCAATTCTTTGATGCTCAGCTGTCTTTAATATCTAACTCTCACATCTGCATATGACTACTGGAAAAACCATAGCTTTGACTAGATGGGCCTTTGTTGGTAAAGTAATGACTGTTTTTTAATACACTGCCTAGGTTTGTCATAGCTGAAGAGTTACAGTTAGATAAATGAGATATTGCTGCTATGTTAATTAGCTTCTAACTTTGGGGGTAATTTTGGGGGCAGTAATTGATACTTGATGGAGATTTTTTTTCTAGTTTTTGCCTATCACAAGTAGTGCTGGCTGAATCTTCTTATATGTGTAATGTACTTATGTGGTCATCTCTTTTGGGGAATATATGTAGGAATAGAATTACTGGGTCATGAGGGGCTTTCTAGGTGGCTCAGTGATATAGAATCCACCTGCCAATGTAGGGGACATGGGGTTCAATCTCTCACTTGGAAAGATCCCCTGGAGTAGAAAATGGCAACTCACTCCAGTATTCTTACCTAGAAAATTTCCTAACAGAGGAGCCGGCGGGCTGCAAGTTCATGGGGTCTCATCAGAGTCACAAGCGACTGAGTGTGCATACACAGGGTGTATTATGACAACTTTAGTGGATACTGCCTTGTAGTTTTCCACAGTAGTTGTCGCAGTATATACCTCTGTCCGTAATATAGATTCTTCTACAGGCTCGGCAGCACTAGGCATCATCAGTCTTTTTAATTTAGTCATTATGACATCTCATTTGAAAATATTTTATTTTGAGATAATTTCAAATTGAGAGAAAAGGTGCAAGAGCAGTATAGAAATCTTCCATTTTCTCTTTTCCTAGAGTCCCTAATTTTTAACATTTTACCACATTTCTCTCTCTCTTTAGTGTATATGATGATTCTTTTTCTGAGAACAAGTTGGAGGACCATGACCCATCCCTTAAACACCACAGTGTATTTCCCCCAAATAAAAGCACTTTCTGATATAATTATAACTAACCAGAATCAGAAATTCAACACCGATACAGCACTATTATTCAATCCATAGACCCTGTTAAAATTTTGACAACTATCCCATTCTCTACCTCTTTTTTCTGGTCTCTAGTCCAATCCAGTATGATGTTGCATTTATTTGTCACGTCTGTTTAGGCTCCTGCAATCTAGAATAGTTCCTTAATATTTCACTGTTTTTTATGACCTTGACAGTTTTAAAGTCTATACATGTTTCATTCTGTTAGCACTGTTGACTGGGGCTTCTCTGACGCTTCCTCATGTCCAGACTCGCCATGTGATCTTGGCAGGAGAAACCTCTGAACTGGGGCTGTGCTCATCTCAGTGAGTCACATCAGGAAACATGTAATGTCAACCTGTCCCATTGCTAATGAAGTTAACCATAAGCACCCGGCTAAGTACTATTAAATTTCTCTACTGTTAAGTCATCATTTTCCCATTTGTAATTTAATAGTGTTTTCTGGGGAGAGAGTCCCAAGACTATTCCAATATCCTGTTCCTCACTGTACCTTACCAATCTTAGTATCCATTGATGACTCCTGCCTAAATCAGCACCAATATCATGGTTGCCACATGTTGATTTTTAAAAGTCCATCATTCTTTCTATGTGATTAGATAAGATTAAATTGTCAGAAAGCTCTTTCCCTTCTTTCTTATTCACTCACTCATTCATTCATTTATTTATATCAGTATGGAATGAGTCATAGATGTATTATGTTAGTCAATGCATTAGGATCTGGTACTGTCATTATTATAATGATCAGAGTATTGCATTTTTGGCTAGTGAGAACCCACTCAAGCTGACTTCCATGTCCTTTGGACATATCAAAGTGTTCTTTGAGCACTTCCTTATTTTCTGATACAATAGAATGTTCTAAAGTCATTTATGCCCTAGTCCTGGAATTGGTTATTTCTTCGAGGAGCCCTGGTTCCTTTTATTTATTTTTTATTATTTTAGAATTAATTTTTGTTGGGAGTGTAGTTGATTTGCAATGTTAGTTTATGCTGTAAAGTGAATCATTTTATATATATATATATATATCTACTCTATTGTAGATGCTATTCTCATATAGGTCATTACAGAGTACTGAGTAGAATTCCCTGTGCACTATAATAGGTTATTAGATGTCTTTTATATCTAATAGTGTTTACATGTCAGTCCCAATCTCCTAATTTATCCCTCCCCTGCCCTGGTTTCTCTTAGTGGAGAATGGTATTTAGAAACCAAGATCTTGGTGTTTAGTGTGCTTATAACTATGTATCACAAACATCCACTGATTATTTCTATCTATCCATCCATCCAGTCTTCTTTCATCTATTTATTGTGTCAGTATGAGTTCACACCAACATCTCCAATTCCTATCCAATACCTCCAGTTTTTTCCTAGTGTTCCTCCATTCCAAATGTGTAAATTCCTCCTCAGGTTCTGTAAACGGGGCTCTTATCATCATATATTTGCTTATTTCTCATTGTTTATGACCAATCTCCCAGCCACAAAGACTGCCTCCTTGGCTGACCTTCTTCTTGGCCCTGCCAGCTTCTCGGTCTCAGCCCTGGCGCCATCTCCTTGGCCAGACCTGCTTTGGTTTGTACTTTCCCCTGTGGCTATTTTGGCAGCCACACTGCCACCGTCAAAGGATCAGTAAGGAAGGGCAGGGCAGAAGGGAGAGGAAGAGCCATCCTGTTATTTTAACTCCTAGGCCAACATTTTATTGATATAGCTCCTTAATAAGAATTCAGCTCTCTTTAGGAACTTATACCCACTGGGTTTAGCCCCTTAAGAATCCCAGGGTGCTGGGTTATTTAAGGATTTAAAGTGACTAACTGAACTGAACAGTTGCAGGATTAAGCATTGTTTACTGAGAATAGGGGAAAGAGAAACAGCAGCAGCAGGTGGGGAAGAAAATGTGGTGAAGGATAAACAATCACCACTCCTATTGGGCCTTAGATAGAGCTCAAGTCAGTTTTACGGCGAGAATGGGTCAGGAGCACTGATAGGAACCAGAGTGTGAGCTTGCCATAGGAAGGCGGGGTTTGGTTGGAGTGGGTTGGAAGATAGGTTTTCAGGTCTATCCTGAAGTGGAATGTACATTTTAGGATGGTTTTGGAATCAATTTGGTCTTCCCAGATGCCTTGTGGTCGGGCTAGAATTCGCAAGCTGCTTGAAATTCCCAGGCCCCTCAGCCAGGCTGGAGTCAGAATGGCCTCTGGAGGGCAGAGGAGCACTGTGTGATCTTCCTCAACTTAAACCTGGTCTAACCACTTTCATTGCCTTGTTTATTAGCAGACTTAGAGAACTCCTTGGCAGATTCTCTTCCACATTTTTGTCTAATAAACTAGAAAGAATGAGTTGGATGGTCTGGGATCAAACTCAGATAAGTGATGTTTATTTAATGTTATACAGTTTTATATATGAGATGCTTTGGTTCATACATGTAAACAGGTGATAGTAATTAACAAGTTCATGAAGCAGAGTAATGTTAAGTACGATGATTTGTTTGTCATAGTCATTACTGACAGTCTGAAAGATGTAGTGTGAATTTCTAACAGTGGGAGATAACTGGCCAGGTCCCACATTTCTGGCTGCGTAGAACAGTGCTAGGCCTGAGAAGCATCTCAGATTGCCTGGGTGTGTATCTTGATGACACTGCTTACTAGATGTGTGTCTTTAGGCATGTCAGTTACCTTTTCTACGCTTTAGTTCCCACATCTATAGAAGTACTACCTGGGGCTCTCATGAGGTTTTTATTTTATTTAATAAGAAAAATTATTTATTTGGCTGTGCTGGGTCTTAGTTGCTGCACACGGGATCTGCAGTCTTCGTCATGGCGTGCAGGTTCCTTTGGTGCAGCTTGTCAGATTTAGTTCCTTGACCAGGAACAGAACCTGGGCCCCCTGCGTTGGGAGCACGGAGTCTTAGCCACTGGACCACCAGGAAAGTCCCCAACACACAATTCTTAGATTGGTTCCTGCATATGAGAAGCACCTAATAAAGATCAGTTTGCAGTTGTGATTGTTATTATCATCTTAAGCTGCAGATTCTTTCTTAACTAAAAGAATTCCGTAACAAATCTAATCAGCCTTTTTGTCTTGATTCTCCTATCGTGAGCTCATTATTTACTACTAAAAATGTAGAGAGATCACTTCTATTTCCTTCTCCATTAATTTGAGATAGATGAGATTGAGTTAGTCTATTTTAGAAAAATAGCTGGTTGGGTTTAGCTGCTGTTTTCTTTAGTTTCATTTATGTTTCCTTCATTACCTCCCCAGGAAGCTGGAACTGCTTTCATAGGTACCAATGTTCCACTAATCTGAACCAGTGTCTGCTGACAGCTTTTCAATCATTGTGGTCTATTCAGTTCTTTTTACTCTAGAGGAATTTCTCTGCCAAGCAAAACTGAATCAAGCAATTTCAAACTTGTACTTAACACCCATTAAAAAAAATCCTCTTGTTAATGAAGAAAGAGTGAGTGTTGTTGGGTGGAACTCTGAAATGGGAGCCGGAAGGTCAAAATTCAAGTTTCAACTCTGCAGCTACTTGCAAATATGTATTGTGTGTCTTCCTGAACGTGAAACAATATGCCTGTCAAGCTTTGAGGGGAGTCAAAGAAAGGATTCAACAAGAGGACTTTCTTCTCAGAGTCTTACAACCTAATTGGAATAACAAAGCAGCTGTGATAGGAGGCTGAATGAAATACGTGCAGAATCCAGCATCCTGAAGTACTCTGGAGGAAAGAAGGAAATTGTAATAAGGGCTTGGGGGAAGGGTGCCCTGGGCAGTAGTGCCTCTTCCGCCCATTTTTTTTTTTTGTATTAATAAGTCTAGAAACCTGGAACAGTATTCACCAAATGCCCTTGCTCTCATGGTTCTTGCTGCAGTTTATGTTCTGCCAGTGATGGCACTTGGCGAGAGTGGAGAGCAGAAGTGAAGCCCAAGGCATCTACCCCCTTCTCTTTTGGCATCGTTGGTAAGTGGATGTATGAGCTTCCTGGACGTGAGTGTTCACACTACAGTGGTGCTCCCCAACTGATTCTGGGCTGTGCAGTCTGTATGAGTAGTAGCTTCTGGCAGATTCCTAGAAGCCTCGGTTCTGGGAAGAGCAGTTCCTCATTCAGCACTCACTTGCTAATAAAACTAGGTCTCTGGAATGACATGCTCTTTTCCAGTCTTTACTCATCTGACACCTATGCTGTCCTCCTTCCCACCTCCTTTGTATTTTATTCGTCTTTATGGTCTAGCAACTAGTCATTGATTGTTGCATATCAAGTAACCAATCAACATTTTTTTGTATGAATAGATGAAGGAATGAATGAAAGAAAGGAGAAGTTACAGGCTTAGGCAGATTATAAATGGAATGGGGGAGGTGAACATGGTGGAGAGGCTAGGATATGAAGAGACAAAGCAGAGTAATGATGCAAAGGGTTGGGAAAAGAATAAATGGAAACGTGACCCTTCACTAGAATAGTATCATTGGGTTTTTGATAATCTATTATATATGAAAAAAACCTCTATTAGCCTTTGCCCTGCCTCATTCTGTATTCCAAGGCCAAATTTGCCTCTTACCCCAGGTGTTTCTTGACATCCTACTTTTGCATTCCAGTCCCTTATAATGAAAAGGACATCTTTTTTGGGTGTTAGTTCTAAAAGGTCTTGTAGGTCTTCATAGAACCGTTCAACTTCAGCTTCTTCAGCGTTACTGGTTGGGGCATAGGCTTGGATTACCGTGATATTGAATGGTTTGCCTTGGAAACAAACAGAGATCATTCTGTCGTTTTTGAGACTGCATCCAAGTACTGCATTTCGGACTCTTCTGTTGACCATGATGGCTACTCCATTTCTTCTAAGGGATTCCTGCCCACATAGTAGATATAATGGTTATCTGAGTTAAATTCACCCATTCCAGTCCATTTTAGTTTACTGATTCCTAGAATGTAGACGTTCACTCTTGCCATCTCTTGTTTGACCACTTCCAATTTGCCTTGATTCATGGACCTGACATTCTAGGTTCCTATGCAATACTGCTCTTTACAGCATCGGACCTTGCTTCTATCACCAGTCACATCCACAACTAGGTATTGTTTTTGCTTTGGCTCCATCCCTTCATTCTTTCTGGAGTTATTTCTCCACTGATCTCCAGTAGCATATTGGGCACCTACTGACCTCGGGAGTTCCCCTATCAGTGTCCTATCATTTTGCCTTTTCATACTGTTCATGGGGTTCTCAAGGCAAGAATACTGAAGTGGTTTGCCATTCACTTCTCCAGTGGACCACATTCTCTCAGACCTCTCCACCATCATTGTGGGTAGCCCCACATGGCATGGCTTAGTTTCATTGAGTTAGACAAGGCTGTGGTCCATGTGATCAGATTGGCCAGTTTTCTGTGATTATGGTTTCAGTGTGTCTGCCCTCTGATGCCCTCTTGTAACACCTACCATCTTACTTGGGTTTCTCTTACCTTGGTTAAGGTATCTCTTCACGGCCACTCCAGCAAAGCGCAGCTGCTGCTCCTTACCTTGGACAAGGGGTATCTCCTCACGGCTGCCCTTCCTGACCTTGAACATGGAATAGCTCCTCTCGGCCTTCCTTTGCCCAAGTTGCTGCCGTTCCTTGAACGTGGGGTACTCTCAGCCACCGCCCCTGACCTCAGGCGTGTGGTAGCTCCTCCTGGCTGCCGCCCTGACCTTGGGCGTGCAGTAGCTCATCTCGGCTGCCGCCCCGACCTCGGATGTGGGGTAGCTCCTCTCTGCCACTGCCCCTGACCTCGGACATGGGGTAGCTCCTCTTGGCCATTCCTGGTTGAGCAAACACCGCACTGGTCATAGCAGACACCCTCTTCCAACAACACAAGAGAAGACTCTACACATGGACATCACTGAAATCAGATTGATTATATTCTTTGTGGCCAAAGATGGAGAAGCTCTATACAGTCAAGAAAAACAAGACTAGGAGATGACTATAGGTCAGATCATGAACTCCTTATTGCCAAATTCACACTTAAATTAAAGAAAGTGGGGAAAACCACTAGACCATTCAGGTATGACCTAAATCAAATCCCTTATGATTTTACAGTGGAAGTGAGAAATAGATTTAAGGGACTAGATCTGATAGAGTGCCTGATGAACTATGGAATGAGGTTCATGACACTGTACAGGAGACAAGGCTCAAGACCATCCCCATGGAAAAGAAATGCAAAAAAGCAAAATGGCTGTCTAGGGAGGCCTTACAAATAGCTGTGAAAGAAGAGAAGCAAAAAACAAAGGAGAAAAGGAAAGATATAAGCATCTGAATGCAGAGTTCCAAAGAATAGCAAGAAGAGATAAGAAAGCCTTCCTCAGTGATCAATGCAAAGAAATAGAGGAAAACAACAGAATGGGAAAGACTAGAGATCTCTTCAAGAAAATTAGAGATACCAAGGGAATATTTTGTGCAAAGATGGGCTCAATAAAGGACAGAAATGGTATGGACCTAACAGAAACAGAAGATATTAAGAAGAGGTGGCAAGAATACACAGATGAACTGTACAAAAAAGATCATCACGACCCAGTTAATCACAATGGTGTGATCATCCATCTAGAGCCAGACATCTTGGAATGTGAAGTCAATGGCCTTAGAAAGCATCACTATGAACAAAGCTAGTGGAGGTGATGGAATTCCAGTGGAGCTATTTCAAATTCTGAACGATGATGCTGTGCAAGTGCTGCACTCAATATGCCAGCACATTTGAAAAACTCAGCAGTGGCCACAGGACTGGAGAACATCAATTTTCATTCCAATCCCAAAGAAAGGCAATGCCAAGAATGCTCAAACTACTGCACAATTGCACTCATCTCACATGCTAGTAAAGTAATGCTCAAAATTCTTCAAGCCAGGCTTCAGCAATGCGTGAACCATGAACTTCCAGATATTCAAGCTGGTTTTAGAAAAGGCAGAGGAACCCGAGATCAAAGTGCCAACATCCGCTGGATCATGGAAACAGCAAGAGAGTTCCAGAAAAACATCTACTTCTGCTTTATTGACTATGCCAAAGCCTTTGACTGTATGGACCACAATAAACTGTGCAAAATTCTGAAAGAGATGGGACTAGCAGACCACCTGACTTCCCTCTTGAGAAACCTGTATGCAGGTCAGGAAGCAACAGTTAGAACTGGGCATGAAACAACAGACTGGTTCCAAATAGGAAGAGGAGTGCGTCAAGGCTGTATATTGTCACCCTGCTTATT
Organism: Madoqua kirkii; assembly: GCA_006408675.1. Classification (NCBI taxonomy): domain Eukaryota; kingdom Metazoa; phylum Chordata; class Mammalia; order Artiodactyla; family Bovidae; genus Madoqua; species Madoqua kirkii. The sequence continues at coordinate 5,871 of SJYC01058084.1, read as the reverse complement.
TAACTTCTATGCAGAGTACATCATGAGAAATGCTTGGCTGGAAGAAGCACAAGCTGGAATCAAGATTGCTGGGAAAAATATCAATAACCTCAGATATGCAGATGGCACCACCCTTATGGCAGAAAGTGAAGAAGAACTAAAGAGCCTCTTGATGAAAGTGAAAGAGGAGAGTGAAAAAGTTGGCTTAAAGCTCAACATTCAGAAAATGAAGATCATGGCATCTGGTCCTATCACTTCATGGCAAATAGATGGGGAAACAGTGGAACCAGACTTAATTTTTTTGGGCTCCAGAATCACTGCAGATGGTGACTGCAGCCATGAAATTAAAAGATGCTTATTCCTTGGAAGGAAAGTAATGACCAACCTAGATAGCATATTCAAAAGCAGAGACATTACTCTGCCAACAGAGGTCCATCTAGTCAAGGCTATGGTTTTTCCAGTAGTCATGTATGGATGTGAGAGTCGTGAAGAAGGCTGAATGCCAAAGAATTGATACTTTTGAACTGTGGTGTTGGAGAAGACTCTTTAAGAGTCCTTTGGACTGCAGGGAGATCCAACCAGTCCATCCTAAAGGAGATCAGTCCTAAATGTTCATTGGAAGGACTGATACTGAGGCTGAAACTCTGGTACTTTGGTCACCTCATGCAAAGAGTTAACTCATTGGAAAAGACCCTGATGCTGCAGGGATTAGTGGCTGGAAGAGAAGGGGACAACAGAGGATGAGATGGCTGGATGGCATCACTGACTTGATGGACATGAATTTGGGTGAACTCCGGGAGCTGGTGATGGACAGGGAGGCCTGGTGTGCTGCAATTCATGGGGTTGCAAAGAGTCGGACACGACTGAGATACTGAACTGAGGTTACAGTACTAAAAGTGCTTCTCAGGTGCATTATCCTATTGTATCCTCCTAGAAGCCCTTTGAGAAAAGTGGACTGTGTGTATTAATTTGCTTCAGTCGTGTCTGAATCTTTGCAACTCTATGGACTGTAGCCTGCCAGGCTCTTTTCATGGAATTCTCTAGACAAGAATACTGGAGTGTGTTGCCATTTCCTCCTCCAGGAGATCTTCCCAACCTAGGGATCGAACCCTCATTTCTTATGTCTACTTCATTGGCAGGCGTGTTCTTTACCACTAGCGCCTCCTAGAAGGTGTGAGAAAAATATATACTATTAATAAAAATGGAAGTTTGCTTGGAAAAGCTATATATCTGTTATGGAAAATGAAAATATATAGGTCACAAAGGAAAAGAATAGAAATCACTTGAAGCCATCTTTGTTAACATCTTAAGGATGGCCACTCAGAGCTTTTCTATGCCTGTGCTATGCTGTGCTCAGTCATTCAGGCATGTCCAACTCTTTGCGGCCCCAACGACTGTAGCCCGCCAGGCTCCTCTGTCTGTGGGGATTCTCCAGGCAAGAATCCTGGAGAGGGCTGTCATTCCCTCCTCCAGGGGATCTTCCTGAGCCAGGGATCGAACTAAGAGTCTCTTGCATTGCAGGCGGATTTTTTACCACCTGATCTACCAGGGAAGCCCCTTTCTATGTCTATTATTTTTAAATAAAAAATGGATTATTATATACTTTAGCTTATTTTTAAGCTTGCTTTTTTTTTGACTTAGGGCATTGTGAACATATTTTCATGTCATTAACTATTCCCCTGTGCATGATTATTAATGGCTGTATAACATCCCATTATCTGTTAAGTAAATTATAGTATAAACTAGTCATTTTTTGCTAGCATTTAGCTGACTCCACTTTTTTACTTTTGTATAAAATGTTATCCTTTTAGTTAAGTCTGTATACATTACCTTCAATTATGTCCTTAGGATTAGTTCAGTTCAGTCGCTCAGTCATGTCTGACTCTTTGTGACCCCATGGACTGCAGCACAGCAGGCTTCCCTCTCTCATCAACTCCCGGAGCTTATTCAAACTCATATCCATTGAGTCAGTGATGAAATCCAACCATCTTGTCCTCTGTTGGCCCCTTCTCCTCCTGCCTTCAATCTTTCCCAGCATCAGGGTCTTTTCCAGTGAGTCAGTTCTTTGTAATCAGGTGGCCAAAGTATTGGAGTTTCAGCTTCAGCATTAGTACTTCCAGTGAATATTCAGGACTGATTTCCTTTAAGATAGACTGGTTGGGTCTCCTTACAGTGCAAGGGACTCTCAAGAGTCTTCTCCAGCACCACAGTTCAGAAGCATCAATTCTTCTGCACTCAGCTTTCTTTATAGTTCAACTCTCACATCCATACATGACCACTGGAAAAACCATAGTTTTATCCTTTGGATAACTGCCTTAAAGTGAATGAAAAGATGCAGAGCTTAAGAACTGAGAATTATGTTTTATGGACTCTCAGAGAGGTCAAACTAAAACTTTGGAGCAGAGAAGAGTTTGTCAGAATTTGGAGTGGAGAAAGATTTATTGCAAGGCCAAGCAAGGAGAATGGGGAGGCTAAAAAGATCCAAACTCTCCAGTGGGTTTCAGGGAAGCTTTTATTAAGTTGGAAGTATAGTGGGTCTACCATGTTGTTTCTGATATACAGCAAAGTGACTCAGTTATGCATATATATTATTTCAGATTCTTAATTATGTTTTATGGACTCTCAGAGAGGTCAAACTAAAACTTTGGAGCAGAGAAGAGTTTGTCAGAATTTGGAGTGGAGAAAGATTTATTGCAAGGCCAAGCAAGGAGAATGGGGAGGTAAAAAGATCCAAACTCTCCAGTGGGTTTCAGGGAAGCTTTTATTAAGTTGGAAGTATAGTGGGTCTACCATGTTGTTTCTGATATACAGCAAAGTGACTCAGTTATGCATATATATTATTTCAGATTCTTTTCCACTACAGGTTAATACAAGATACTGAATGTAGTTTCCTATGCTAGCTGTATAGTAGGGCTTCCCAGGTACAGAATGATAAAGAATACGCCTGCCAATGCAGGAGATGTGGGTTTGATTCCTGGTTCGGGAAGATCCTTTGGAGGAGGAAATGGCAACCTGCTTCAGTATTTTGCCTGCAAAGTTCCACGGACAGAGAAGCCTTACAGGCTACAGTCCATGGTGTGGCAAACAGTTAGACACAACTGAGCGTACAAGCACATGCTATAAAATAGGACCTTGTTTGTCTATTTCATGCATAGTAGCGTGTGTGAATCCCCAGCCCCCTCTCCTCTTTCCTCTTTGGTAACCATAATAAGTTTGTTTTCTTTTCTTATTTATTTATAGCTGTGCTGGGTCTTCCTTGCTGTGTGCGGGCTTTCTCTAGTTGTGGCAAGTGGGAGCTTCTCTTTATTGTGGCTCATGGGCTTCCCATTGTGATGTCTTGTGTTGTTGTGGAGCCTAGGCTCTGGGCACTTTAGTGCCATAGGCTCTGGGCACCCATGAGCCCAGTGGTACATGGGCTTGGTAATTGTGGCTCAAGGGTTCAGCTGCCCCTTGGCATGTGGAATTCTCCCGGACCAGGGATAGAATCTGTGTCCCCTGCATCAGCAGGCAGACTCTTCAATGCTGGATGACCAGGGAAGTCCCTATAAGTTTTTTTTCTATGTCTGTGAGTCTATTTTGTAAATAAATTCACTTGTATTTTAGAGTCCACATATAAATAATATCTGTAAGTAAGTAATATTTGTGTTTTTCTCTCTTAGTATGATAATCTCTAGGTGTATCCATGCTGCTGCAAATGGCAGTATTTCATTTTTTATTACTAATATTCCTGTGTGTGTGTGTGTGTATATATATATATCATATTCATATGTCAATGGACATTTAAATCACTTCCCCGTTTTGGCTATTGTAAATATGGCTGCTGGGAACACTGGGGTGTATGTATCTTTTCGAATTAGAATTTTCTCTGGATATATGTTCAGGAGGGGATTGCTGCTTCATATGGTAACTTTTAGTTTTTTAAAGGAACCTCCATATTGTCCTCTGTAGTGGCTGCACCACTTTATATTCCCACCAACAGTTTTTGAGAATTCTCTTTTCTCCACACTCTCTCCAGCATTTATTATTCATAGACTTTTTGATGATGGCCATTCTGACTGGTGTAAGTGATACCCCATTGTAGTTTTGATTTGCATTTCTCTAGTAGGGATGTTGAACATCTTTTCATGTGCCGATTGATCATCTGTATCTTTGGATAAATGTCTATTTAAGTCTTCTGCCCATTTCCTGATTGGATCCTTTGTTTTTTGATATTGAGCCATATGAGCTATTTGTATATTTTAGAAATTAAGCCTTTGTCAGTCACATCATTTGCAAACGATTTTTTGCAAATATTTTTTCCCATTCTATCAGTTATATTTTAATTCTCCAAAGAACTGGTTTGCTGCCTAAATGATATCAAAAGATTGATTTGCCCCACCATATTTTCTTTTATTTGCTTTTTTAGTATCAATGGGATTTCCAACTAAACTGAAATTCAGAGTTCTATTTTCTAGAACTTTAGGGTTTAATTTATCATGCATTCAAAAGCTTGCATAAGGCACTTAACAAAGGTCCTCTTTTGAATTTACTGGCTAAATCCAGATCAAATCTCTGTGATCATCTTTATTAGCCCCTGAATATCGCTCCCAGTCTTTATATTGTGCAGGCCTAGGTGTCCATGGGGTAACAAAGAGTTGGACATGACCTAAGTGACTAAACTACTACCGCCAGGTAACCCTATTGATTTCCTTTAATGTGTTTAATTAGATTTTCCTGAGGATCAGATTCATATGCCCTGTCCTATAGTACCAGGCAGAAAAGCACTCCCCAATAAGATGCAGTGTTTATCTCACATATCATTAGGCAAAGAGATGTAGCCATCTTATATAAAGCCCATTTAAATATGCCAATATTCATAAGCTTTTATCTCAGTTCTATCAGCTTTTATACTTTTAACTTTATTCTCCATTAAGATCCCATCAACAAGCTTTACTCTTACAAGGAGTCCAGAAACCATCCTTTTTATCTTGACCATTTTATCCATTTTGCATAATAAGGCTCTGGGGTCGCCAATGAGAGGTTAACCAAAGAGTTAATTTTTTCCACTTAATTAAAAAATTTTTTTTCTTACTTTTTTTCACTTGATTAATTGACCTAAGAAATGATTGGCCAGGTATCTCATAATTTTCTTCCAGTCTTTTAAATATATATTTAAACTGGGGTGAATAGAGTAGACTTGTTTGGGGCCCTTTAAAGTTGGCATTGGGTTGCGTTCCATGGGCCTGTAAGCCTTGTAGTTGCCCAGCCTCAAGAGACTGAAGAAAGAGCCCCAAGATAGTGACAAGAGATATCAATGATTTAATAGACAGGAGATCTTACATACCTGAAACAAGTCCTTGAAGTGACATCCCATTGTGTATGGCAGGCAGGACATAACAGCAGTCTGCTACTGTGGGTAGAAGGAGGCTACCTTTTATAGGGGGAATTGATATTGGACTGGCTCATCAGTTACCAGGGAAACCAGTAGTTGGGACATATCCTTCATAGCCCCTCAGGTTAACAATCATTAGGAAGGCAGATGTTTTCTTTCCTAGCACGTGGAGCCTTTCTGGTCTAAGGGTTAAGGAGGTTCATGTGAGTAGGGTACAGGTAAAGCAGATTGTCAATCAGGGGAAGCACAGACAGCAAAAGAACAGTCATCTTGAATGGACTGACCACACAGTGAGGAACCAATAGAGGGTCCCTTTGACCCATTCAGGGCTTCCCTGGTGGCTCAGAGGTTAAAGCGTCTGTCTGAAATGCGGGAGGCCCGTGTTTGATCCCTGGGTCGGGAAGATCCCCTGGAGAAGGAAATGACAACTCACTCCAGTATTCTTGTCTGGAGAATCCCATGGAGGGAGGAGCCTGGTAATTCCATGGAGGGAGAAGCCTGGTAGGCTACAGTCTACGGGG
>SJYC01058083.1:0-31251 GCA_006408675.1 Madoqua kirkii | reverse complement strand
GATCCCTGGGTCGGGAAGATCCCCTGGAGAAGGAAATGACAACTCACTCCAGTATTCTTGTCTGGAGAATCCCATGGAGGGAGGAGCCTGGTAATTCCATGGAGGGAGAAGCCTGGTAGGCTACAGTCTACGGGGTTGCAAAGAGTCGGACACAACTGAGCTACTTCACTTCTTTTTGACCCATTTGACCTTAGGTAGCATTGTATCAAAACCTTTTCCTTTTAATCCTATTACATCTATTTTATTTATTCCATTTCTTAATCATCTAAAAATTTTTATACTTTTGTGATGAGTTCTTTTAAAATTTCCATCTTGTTGGGAAAAAGTCTCTAGAGTTAAGTTTTTTCTTATTTTCCTGCTAATAAACCCAGTTAATATTAATTATCCTAATTTTTAAATTATCATTGATAAGACTCATTGAGCAGAAGCAGAGACCACAAATAAAGATTCTCAAACCATTTTTTCCAAATTAAAGATGTTCTTAGGTTAACTATTATATATATATTTTCCCACTATCTAACTTGTTTTCTTTCCTCCTGCGTTCCCTTAGCCTCCTGCTCTCCTCCCAGGCACCCTTTCCCAGTAAAGTCTCTAGCTTTGTCAGATGTGTCTTCTCAGACAATTCATTTCCAAGTGTCAGACCCCAGTCTCGGGCCCTGGAAGGGGTCTTCCTTCCTCCAACAATACCACGGAATGCTGTGCTTGCATGAATGTTCAGTTGTTTCAGTCGTGTCTGACTCTTTACAACCTATGGACTGTAGCCCACCAGGCTCCTCTGTCCATGGGATTCTCCAGGCAAGAATACTGGAATGAGTTGTCATGCCCTCCTCCAGGGATCATCCTGGAGGATGAGCAGAAGCAGAAACCACAAATAAAGATTCTCAAACCATTTTTTCCAAATTAAAGGTGTTCTTAGGTTAACTATTATATATATATTTTCCCACTATCTAACTTGTTTTCTTTCCACCAATAAAATGGCTATTTATGATGAGAGCTCTTTAGAAATTTACCAGTTTAGAAGTTTCTCCAGTTTAAATGATCCATCATCTGGCCATTTATGAAATTTATCTTACTAGTGAATCAAAGCAGTAAGGTAAAAGAGGTGTCCCCACGAGATCATGAAGGATGCCACTGATACAAGATCCAGAAAATTTATTCCCCAGGATAGTCTAAGAAAGGAAAGGCTTTCACTGTATAGCTGATGCAATGATGATTAAGATCTCAAAAAGTCCCTGAGAGTTGGCACAGTCAGGAAAAAGACTGCTCAGAATCCCAGTCTATTCAGTTGGCTGTCAAATGTACAAAATATGTATACCTTCTACATGGCAGAGAAAAGTTTTCAAAATACAACACACACACACACACTATTAAGATATAGAAGAGTTCTATAACTCCCTCCAGTTTTCCCTCCTCTTTGGAACCCATTCCCTTTTCCTATCCTCAGCCCCTGGTAACCATCAATCTGATCTCTGTACTCTTTGCCTTCTCCAGACTGTCACATCAATGGAATCATGCAGTATATATCTTTAGTGTCTGGATTACTCCACTTAGCAAATGCTTTTGAAATGAGTCCATATTTCTGCCTATATCATTAGTTATAACTTTTTATTGCTGAGTAGCATTCCATGTGGCTTCTCAGGTGGCTCAGTGGGTAAAGAATCCACCTGCAATGCAGTAGACGCAGGCAGACATGGGTTTGATCCCTAGATCCGGATGATCCCCTGGAGGAGGGCATGACAACCCACTCCAGTATTCTTGCCTGGAGAATCCCATGGACAGAGGAGCCTGGTGGGCTACAGTCCATAGGTTGCAAAGGGTCAGACACGACTGAAACAACTGAACATGCATGCAAGCACAGCATTCCGTGGTATTGTTGGAGGAAGGAAGACCCCTTCCAGGGCCCGAGACTGGGGTCTGACACTGGAAATGAATTGTCCGAGAAGACACATCTGACAAAGCTAGAGACTTTACTGGGAAAGGGTGCCTGGGAGGAGAGCAGGAGGCTAAGGGAACGCAGGAGGCCTCTGCCACATGGCTTGCAGTCTCGGGTTTTATTATAATAGGATTAGTTTCTGGGTTGTCTTTGGGCAGTGATTCTGGCTCAGGGTCCTTCCTGATGGCACATGCATTGCTCAACCAAGAAGGATTCCAGTAAGGATTCTGGGAGGTTGGTAGGACACATGGCATCTCCTTTTAAACTTTCCTGAATACTTCTGGTTAGTGGTAACTTGTTAGTTCTGTGTTCCTTACCAGGGCCTCCCATCGTAAAACAACATGTGCAGATGGTTACTATGGTGCTTAGCCAGGGTGGGGTATTTCGGTCACTGTGTTTTCCCTAACAGTATGAGTATCCCATTGATTTATTTATCTATTCACCAGTTGATATTTGGGTTGTTTCCAGGTTAGGGCTATTTTTGAGTACATTTCTATGAATATTTGCATACAAGTATTTGAGTAGACATACTTTTTCATATCCTCTGGGTAAACATCTAAAGGTGGGATTGCTAGATTGTATGGTAAGTGTTTATTTATCTTTATTAAAGACTGTTGAACATTCCTACTGGCAACATAAGAGCTCCAGACTCTTAAGGTTCCTTCACATACATGTACTCTACTTTTCCTGCCATAATAGGTCATTTTTGAGAGGATCATTTCTACTGTGAAAGCTCAGAAAAGGTTTTGTAGGGTGTTTCAGTTATTCACTCTAATGGTTAGCATAACAGATTGCACCATTAAGAATGCTCATGTTTAGAAATAAAGACTATCCAACCCCAGTCCTCTTTTTCTCTGACTCTTACTCATCACTCCTTTTCTTTACCCTCTTTTTAAAAATATGTATTCATTTGGCTATACCAGGTCTTAGTTGCAGCATGTGGGATTGAACCTGGGCCCCCTGCATTGGGAGTGCAAAGTCTTAGGCACTGGACCAACTGGGAAGTTCCTTGTCACTTTCTTCATTAGGGTGACCATTAAAAACTTTGGCTGCTAACTAATTATTAGTGTCAAGGATTTTTATTTTTGATATTAAAAAAAGCAAAATTCATTTCTGGGCCTCTCCTATTCATTCTTCAGTTTTTCTCATCACACCTGAAGAAAATTCAGGAGTGTTGGTTAACAGAGATAAAGAGGATTGAGATTGGATTTATCTGGGGAAGATCCCTTGGAAGAGAGCATGGCAATCTACTCTAGTACTCTTGCCTGGAGAAAACATGGGCAGAGGGGCCTGGCAGGCTGCAAAGAGTTGGACACGACCGAAGTGACTTAGTATGTAATCTTTACATGTTGTCTCTGAACTTTAATTTTATAGTCAGACACATTTCCTGGTGGTTTATATTTCCCTTCTCTTATATTTTCTTTCATTTTGATTTTTTGGAAGTCCTTCTTCTTCTTTCCTTTCCTCAGGAGTGTATTTTGCCATCGTTCTTTGCCTTTGGGATGGGTGGCTGCATCTGCCTGCGTGATTCCTTGCATAGGGACAGCCAGGTCTTGGCTTATTCTTGACTTTCCTGCATGCAGAGCGTTTTTGCTTCTTTTTCCACATGCATAGAAGGAAAAGAGAGAAAATTACATGATTCTCTGACTGTGTGTGTCCAGGAAAGGCCCTGTGAGCTTGAAAGCCCTGGGTTTTTATTATCCAACCAGAAGGAGGTATTCATTTCTACTTGAATAGAGGCACACAGCTCTTTTTTAGACTGGAACTGACTATTTTACATAAAACAAAGAAGTTATACATTAGCATGGGGTAGCTGGCTTCTCTCAGTAGCTGTCTAACAATGACTAGAGACAATGGTTTAATTATAAGCTGCCACAGTTAAAAGACTCTTAACCCACATTCAATATCTTATCAAAATTTCACCATTCCTTTGGAAAGAGGTTTAAACTGGTTTGCAGAGCTAATGAAGAGCCTACTTTGTCTTTTCCATTTCCTTGCTGCTCCCAAATCATCTCAAGCTTATTTCAGCCTCTGGCTTTTTCCAAAGCTGTTCCCACAGTCTGGGGTGCCTTCCTCCTTTCTTTTGCTTATCTATTATTTACTTCTCTTTCAAAGCTCTTTTCAGACACTTCCTCCTTTAAGAAGGTTTTTGTTTTTTTTTGCATCTTTACAGTTTCAGTCCACTGAGCTCTACTGTCTATGGACATGCATTTCTAGTGCACATAATTTAATTCAGGTTATTCTTCAGTTGTATGAATTGGTGGTCTTGTGGTTATTTATTTATTTCAGAAAAGAACTGTTAGAGAGTAGATACCATATCTTACTCATTTTTGCATTTCAGTCCCTAAAGCAGCTCCTGGCAGTGCAAAATTCTATTGAATGAGTGATTGAATGTTAGGCATATGGCAGGGACTTGATAAATAATTGTTGGTTGATTGATAAGAGGCCTTTTTAGGAAATGCTGCATAACTTCATTGGCAGCATCACCATTTTAATGCTGGTTTGTACTGTCTGCAGAAGTTTAGTTAGAAACTACCTACCCTCACATCTTCTTCTGGCACCGATTCCTTTTCTCTCCTTCCAGTGAGTTGGGCAGCAAAGAGGTAGATGACCTAAAAGGGAAGATAGGGAGGATTAAGAAGGATAAACAGACAATTGGAAAATATTTTAAAATATATCTTGCTTATGAATTGTATTCAGCTGCACAGGTTGGGAATTATTTTACATTAAATGAGTACATTAAAAATGTGGGACAAATAGTAAATGATTGCAAGATCTTGTTTACACGTAAAGCCGCTGAGCACAGTGCTTATTTCTAAGGATGGCAGGGTGAAGTGAGGCTCCTTTCTTCTGCTGGAGGGAGGTACACCTCACCCAAAGGGAAGGTTTTGCCTAGATGCCATCCACAGAGTCAAGATTCAGGACTGTGTTTACGAAGAGAACTTGAATTAATGTCTTAGTGTGTTTTCTCTATGCCCAGTTCTTGTTTCCCCTCTCTCCAGGGTTACTCCAAGGCAGCCACTGTGATCAGCACAGGGAGGAAGGAGAGCCACTCCTTGGGCTCCTGCCTCCATCCTCTTAAGGAGGAGCCTTCTACAAGGAAAGAGCCTTCCAGACTGAGGAGCTAGCTGGATCTTTCCTCAAGTTTTTTCTCTCCAGGTTGTTGAGGTGAAATATAATGCTGCTGCTGCTGCAAAGTCACTTCAGTTATGTCTAACTCTGCGTGACCCCATAGACGGCAGCCCACCAGGCTCTGCTGTCCCTGGGATTCTCCAGGCAAGAACACTGGAGTGGGTTGCCATTTCCTTCTCCAATGCGTGCATGCATGCTAAGTCGTGTCCGCCTGTGTGTGATCTTATGGGCAGCAGCCTGCCAGGCTTCTCTGTCCACGGGACTCTCCAGGCAAGAATACTGGAGTGAGTTGCCGTTTCCTTCTCCAAAATGTAATAAGTCAACTCTTTTCCAAGGAACAAGCAAAGAATGATTTCACTTAACTATTAAAACTGTAATATTACTGTAGGGATGGGCCCCATCCAGGGCCTGAGAGTGGGGTCTTGTCCAACCGTCTTTCTATGTAAGGACTGGAATTCAGGGACACTTTAGGGGAGAAACAGATAGGCCCAATAACAGATACTAGAACTGATGTCAATACAGAAAATGGACGCTTACATAATTAACTGAAAAAAAAAAATATGAGCACATGTAGCCACATATCTCCATGGGTTGGTGGACCAGTTGATATATTGGTTACAAATGCATAGATGGCTGATAAACTGGCTGAATGAATGAATGAATTTATTTCATATCAAGGGAATTTGGATTAGTTGGTTTGTGGTGTAAACAAAGCTAGATACTATATACACCTTATGTCTGTAATTAACTTTTTAGTATAGAAGGCCTTAAACCCTTTACATGAGCAATGTGAAGTTTCTGAGATTTCTAAAATAGTGTGACTTGCAAGTACCTAATGGAATGTTAGAGAAAGCTAAAGGATAAGCACTGTAGGAAGTGAGTTGGGCACTAAAATAGATGTCTGCAGTGTGGTGTAATAATAAAATGGGAAGGAACATGAATTTACCATTTATAATCCCTATTGCTCTATAAAAAGGGAATATCCTAAGAATGTTGTTTGTTGAGCAGCATGTGGGAATTAAAGCCTGGAGATACTGGGAAAGGACTAAATTCCTCTTTTAAGAAAGATGCTGGTGGCATCATAAAGGGACAGGTAGGAAGGAACCTAGAGGCTGAGAATGCTGGAGCCAGTGGGCAGAGGGATGGGAAGTATTGTTCCTAAGGAGTACATTTTTATCTTTGTACATTTTTGAACTTTATATAAATGACGTCAAATTGTGTATGTTCTTTTCTGACTGCAATATTATGTTCCTGACTGTCATCCATGTAAAATGTATGACTATCATTCATTCACTTCATGGCTGTACACTATTCTATTATGTAACATTGCTTTATCCTTTACTTTGTGGAGAGACATTTGGATTGTTTCCAGTTTCTTCCCCCAATTTCTAGAAGTGTGGCTGTGAGTGTTTTTGGAAAGTCTCTTGAACACGCATGTAAGAATTTCTCCAGGATACCTGCTGGATTTGGTAGTTTTAATAGGTTGTGGGTTATGCAGATCTTCAACTTTATTAGATAATATGAAATTGTATCAATTTGTTTATTTTTGAAGTTTAAAAAAATATTATTTTATATATAAAGCACTGGTATTATTTCTGCATAAGGTAGCTGTGCTGGATGATCCATTTAAAGAAATTCAGTTAGCCCAACTTAATGAAGCTGATGTCTTTTGTGTACTGGTGGAAACTCTAGGGACACATATTGAGGCATGTTGCTGGATCAGACCGTGCCAGTTTGAGCAGACCTGGCCAGAGCAAGAACCCTGGCCGACTTGTCTCAGATGGCTCCAGTAGAGCTGCTGGTGAACCATGTTGTTGTCTTGGTTTCAACAAGGCTGAAATTGTACCAATTTATAATCTCATCAGCAATTTATGAGAGGTGACATCTTAATAATAATGTTTTACAATTCATGAATGTATTTCTCCTTTTATTATTAAAACCTTTAATTTTTTCTCAGTGGTTTTATTGTTTTCAGACTTGCGTATTCAAGTCTTAAAAATCTTTAATTAAATTTACCCCTTCAAGTATTTCATATGTTTCAGTGTTGTTGTAAATGGTTTTTTCTTTTAAAAATTCAATTTCTAATTGTTTGTTGCTCACATATAAGGTAGTATCATAGGCCTCTCTATAAGGGCTTCCCAGGTAGCTCAGTGGTAAAGAATCCGCCTGCAATGCAGGAGACGTGGGTTAGATTCCTGACTGGCGAAGATTCGGTGGGGTCCTGAGAGTCAGACAAGACTCAGTGACTAAACCACCATGACCATATGTTTCCCCGCAAGAATCTGGTATTCTACAACCTTACTGCACTTATTCATTAATTCTAGGAACATTTTGGGGTAGATTCCTTAGGATTTTCTACATAGATGATTATGTCATTTGCAAACAAAGACCATTTTACTTTCTCTCAACCCTCCCTCCCTCGTGTTGTTTTTTTTTTTTTCCCCTTTTATTGAGGTATAATTGACAAAATTGCAAGATATTTAAAGAGTGCAGAGGTGATGATTTGATAGATGTATATACTGTTAAAGGATCCTCCCAGAGTTAATTAACATATTCATCACCTTACATATTTACCTTTTTATTTGATGAAAACATATAAGTTCTACACTCTTAGCAACTTTCAAGTACACAATACAGTGTTATCAATTATATTCACCCCATTATATTAGATTCTCATACTTTATTCATCTTATAATTGAAAGTTCGTAGCCTTTTAGCGTAGAGAAGGCAGTGGCACCCCACTCCAGCACTCTCGCCTGGAAAATCCCATGGACGGAGAAGCCTGAAGGCTGTAGTCCGTGGGGGCATTGAGGGTCAGACATGACTGAGCAACTTCACTTTCATGTTTCACTTTCATGCACTGGAGAAGGAAATGGCAACCCACTCCAGTGTTCTTGCCTGGAGAATCCCAGGGACGGGGAGCCTGGTGGGCTGCCGTCTGTGGGGTCGCACAGAGTCGGACACGACTGAAGCAACTTAGCAGCAGCAGCAGCAGCAGCAGCAGCCTTTTAGCAACCTCTCCCTATTTTCTCCACCTCAGCCCCTGGCAACCACTTTTCTACTATCTGTTTCTATTAGTTCAAACCCCACCCCACTCCCTTTTTTTTTAAAGATTCCACATGTAAGTGATACAATGTAGTGTTTGTCTTTGTCTGGCTTATTTTACTTGACATAATGGCCTCCAGGTTCATCCATGTTGTCAAAAATGTCAGGATAAAGGCTGAATAATAGCCCATTGTTTATATATACCACTTTTCCTTTATTCATTCATCGGTTAGTAGACACATAGGTTGTCTCCATACCTTTGCTGCTGTGAGTATGCGGCAGTGAACATGGGAGTACATATACTTTTGAAACAATGATGTTTGTTTCCTATGGTTGTGTATCCAGAAGTGCGATTGCATAATCTTATGCTAGTTCTGTTTCTTGAGGAATCACTGTACTGTTTTCTGTGTGATGGTACCGGTTTACATTCCCACCAACAGTACACAAGAGTTCTCTTTTCTCCACATCTTTGAGAGCATTTGTTATCTCTTTTCTTTAAAGTGAGAGGCATCCTAATAGGTGTGAAGTGATACCTCATTGTGGTTTTGATTTGCATTTCCTTGATAATTAATAATGTGAATCACCTTTTCATGTGCCTGTTGGCCATTTGTGTGTCTTCTTTGGAAAAATGTCTATTCAGGCCCTTTGCCCATTTGAATTGGATTGTTTATCTTTTTTGCTATTGATTTATGAGTTCTTTGTATATTTTGAATATTAACCCCTTATCAGGCATGTGGAATCTTTAGTTGTGGCATGTGAACCAGGGATTGAACCTGGGTCCCCTCCACTGGAAGTAAGTTTTAGCCTCTGGACCACCAGGGAAGTTCCCGTTTTGGTAGTTTGTCTTTCGAGAAATTTATCCATTTGATCTAGGTTGTTGAAAACCTTACCATAAGTTGTTCATAATGTTCCATTATTACTTTTTAATGCCTAAGGAATCCATAGTGGTGTCTACTTACTTGTTCCCCTTATTGGTAATTTGATTCTTCTGTCCTTTTCCCCCAACATCTTCTCAACCTCAAGTCCAGATGAGCAACTCTTCTTCCACAAGCTCCTGTAAGTATCTCAGAATTGGATTTGCTTGGCTTCACTGGTCTGATTTTAGTGATATGGCCATTCCTGAGCCAATAGCCATGGTTATGCTCTAACTGGTTGGGGATGACGTCATGCCATGTCAGTTACGTGAACTGAGAGGGGAGAGGGGCTTTATTAAGATCAGAGACCTACTACTTTAAGAATGGGAAATGGATTTCAGGCAGATAGTTCAGTCCAGTTCAGTTCAGTGGCTCAGTCGTGTCTGACTCTTTGTGACCCCATGAGCTGCAGCATGCCAGGCCTCCCTGTCCATCACCAACTCCTGGAGCCTACTCAAACTCATGGCCATTGAGTTGGTGATGCCATCCAACCATCTCATCCTCTGTTGTCCCCTTCTCCTCTGCCCTCAATCTTTCCCAGCATCAGGGTCTTTTCCAGTGAGTCAGCTCTTTGCATCAGATGGCCAAAATATTGGAGTTTCAGCTTCACCATCAGTCCTTCCAGTGAATATTCAGGATTGATTTCCTTTAGGATGGACTGGTTGGATCTCCTTGCTGTCCAAGGGACTCTTAAGAGTCTTCTCCAATACCACAGTTCAAAAGCATCAATTCTTTGGTGCTCAGCTTTCTTTATAGTCTAACTCTCACATCCATACATGACTATTGTTTTTTTTCTCTAACATAAAAAAGTCTAAAAATTTATATAGCCAAGTTTATAAATTTATGTTTTTAGTTCTATTGAAAAACTCCCTACATATCTTAAAAGAAAAAAAAATATATTTATTTATTTGGTATGCTGGGTCTTAGCTGTGGCACTCGGGATCTTTCATCTTTGTTGCAACTTGTAAGATCTTCAGTTGCAGTATGCAGACTCTCTTTTTTTAAGTTTTGGCTGTGCTGGGTCTTTGTTGCTGTGCCCAGGCTTTCCATTGTGGTGTCTTCTCTTATTGCCAAGCACAGGCTGTAGGGCGCTGGGGCTCAGTAGTTGTGGTGTGCAGGGTCTAGTTGCCCTATGGCATGTGGGATCTTACCAGACCAGGAATCAAACCGCTGTTCCCTGCATTGGCAGACAGTATCTTAACCACTGGCCCACCAAGGAAGTCCTCTATGCATCTTTAATGAGATGATTTTTATCCAAATTTTCTTTTTCATGGTTTATATCTATTTATTTAATTATGCTGAATTTATTTCAGTTTAAGTATGAGATGAGGATCTAGCAACTTTTTCTGCAAGGTTCTAGGTAATCTCTTCATTTATTTTCATTTATGCAGCTTATTCCTTC
The DNA here is from genome assembly GCA_006408675.1 of Madoqua kirkii. Classification (NCBI taxonomy): domain Eukaryota; kingdom Metazoa; phylum Chordata; class Mammalia; order Artiodactyla; family Bovidae; genus Madoqua; species Madoqua kirkii. The sequence goes on along the minus strand of SJYC01058083.1, from coordinate 20,825 downwards.
AGTAAAATATAGTACCTGACACTTAACATGGCACTTTATCAGGCCCTGAGCTAAGCATTCTGACATACATTAATGATATTTATAAGGATTCTATTAGGTAGATATTCTTCTGAAGAATAATAGAGCCTTAAGAAAGAAGCTGCTTTCAGCATTCCTAAGGAGTGCCCTGACAGAATGGACGTCTCAAAGGTGCAGCACTTTCACACCACATCTCTTGGAGAAGTTCGCACTCAGGAGAATCAGTTTGCTGAATGGGTATTAAGCCCAATAGAAACCCAGAGGAGGCTTACTAGAGAGGATGGATTGGCTCTGCCTCCTGGAGCAGGGCGTTGATGGTCTTGAACCATCTCGTGCTTCCGGGTACACACCTCTTGGTGCTTGTTTCAGCACCGTATTAAGGAAGCCTGCGGGGGGCTCACCCTGTAGCAGTGGGCCCTCACACACATACCAGAGGGTTCCTGCTCTGCTCTGCAAAGACACTCAGATCCTCTGCTGTGACTCACCCAAATGACTAAAACAGCAGTTTATTTTTTTAATTGCTGGTTGGAACGGCTAATGCTGCCTTTTGGAGGCTTTGCTGTTACTCCAGGGGACCATGTTGTGACTGAAGGCCTCGCACCTCTGAGTGGTCTCTGAGGTGCAGCCTTTTCTCCACCCCTCTCTCAGCCTGGCAGAACTGTTGGGGACTCCAGGCTGTCTTCAGGGAAGTGGGGGATCACAGGTGCTGATTAGGAGCCAGGGAACTGAGATAAGGCGGAGTGGGCCAGAAAGTGCCGGGGCCTGGAAAACAGAGAAGGTCACAGACCTCACAGTCCATCAGACCCGAGTCTACATTCCAGTTCCACTTAGAGTCAGTCATTCTGACTGAGGCTTGACTTGTCATGCAAAAGGTGCTGGATTCTCACTTCCAAGAGTCATAAAGTAAGAGGAATACTAAAGCCCCTTGGAAGAGTCCATAAACAAGGGGTAGGCTCATTGCTTCTTAGTCTCTCTTGAGTTTTCACTTTCTGGTCAGAACATCTTCTGTCAAGAGACTCAGGTGAAAAAGCCAAGACCTCAAGTGTGTCAGTGCAAGTATAGACTGCCACTCTGACCGAGAGCAGAAATCCAGACTTCTGTGTAGTGGAAGGATAAACAGGCAACCAGTACTGATTATCACAGTTGTCTGACTTAACCCCACAAAGAGGCGTGGAGTCCCTGTGTGCTTTGTAAAGAAGTGGCAGCTCAGAAATACCTCAAGGCAATGGCACCCCACTCCAGCACTCTTGCCTGGAAATCCCATGGATGGAGGAGCCTCGTGGGCAGCAGTCCATGGGATCGTGAAGATTCGGACACGACTGAGCAACTTCACTTTAACTTTTCACTTTCATGCATTGGAGAAGGAAATGGCAACCCACTCCAGTGTTCTTGCCTGGAGAATCCCAGGGACAGGGGAGCCTGGTGGGCTGCCGTCTATGGGGTTGCACAGAATTGGACACGACTGAAGCGACTCAGCAGCAGCAGCATTAAGTAGATATATTATTATCTCCATATATATAGATATATGTTGTTGTTCAGTTGCCAAATTGTGTCTGACTCTTTGTGACCCCATGGACTGCAGCATGCCAGGCCTCCCTATCCCCTACCATCTCCCGGAGCTTGCCCAAGTTCATGTCCATTGAACTGGTGGTGCCATTCAGCCATCTCATCTTCTGTTGCCCTTTTCTCCTTCTGCCTTTCAATATATGTGATGCAAGAAGTATTGCTTATTTAAGCTCAAATGGCTAATAGCTGGGAATCTAAACCTAGGTGGTGGACTTCTAGCTGTTTCAGCCTCTGTGTTATATTACCTCCCCAAGTCCTTGATGTTCACAGCATGCCTTTGCAGCTAGAAAATGTCTGCTGTACCCATGCATATTTTTATTCCCACCGGTTAGCTTGTGCCAAGAATCAGTTGTTTCCAAATCTTGATTTGATAATTGGACTTGTTACTATACTGACATTTTTAACTAAATAAAGACAAACCAATGAAATATGAGTATTAAAAACAAAGCTATTTCTGCAAAAACAAAATTGAGTCCTTGCAATAGATTCCATAAAGTCAGATAATGAAAAAAATTGCTGATTGAGGTGTGGGCAAGGACTGTGAAGACTGGCATCAGGCAAACAAAATGCAAAAATTCTAGAATTCTGTTCACAGATGGTTTCTCTGGCATCTTTACAATTTTTGTACCACTGAAGCAAATCCTGAAATTTCATATTGTGAATGTGGTTTAAGCAAGGAAGACTACAACAATCATCATATTCATACTCAAAGAAAGAATATTTATAGGTTATTGAATACATGTTTCTAGCTTTTAATTTCAAATAAATATTTAAGGCATGTATCACTTTTAAATTGATCTTCTGCTCTAACCTTTTCCCAATAATGTACTAAACTCCAATCTTTTTAAAAGACAACAGTCTTCTACTGTGTTAGCCAATAGTCTTGGCATTATTTATCCACTGGACTCTCTCTTCTTTACAGATTAGAAAGTCTACTTTGTTTCATTGTTATTATTTTCTTGGCCTCACCATGTGGCTTGCTGGATTTTAGTTTTCTTTCCTACCCAGGAATCAAGTTCATGCCTCCTCCAATGGAAGTTTGGAGTCCTAACCAGTGGACCATGAGGGAATTTCCTAGAAAGTCTACTCTAATCATCTATTAGATCTTTATGTCTAATCTGCATCATTTTTCTAGACTATCCAATTCTACTGTTCTATTTGTTTGTTCTTAAGTTAGCGTTTTAATAACTGACACTTTTTTGTTCAATATTTCTTGGCTATTCCCCTCATTAATTTTTCTGGACACATAATAATTCTGAAGTCTATCATAAATATATTCTCATTGAGAATATTTTCATTGATTTTTAAAGGTTTTAGTGAAGAAGGTATGTTAAATTGTAATTTGAAATGAAGCCAGATTAAGACACTCAGGGCAGTCCAGTTGTTAAGGACTGTGTACTTTCACTGCTGAGGGCCCGCGTTCAATCCCTAGTCAAGGAGCTAGGTACGACTTCACAAGCCAAGTGGCATGGGCAAACAAAACAAAACATACAAAGGAAAATGACAACAGGACTTCCCTTGTAGTCCAGTGGTAAAGAGTCTGCCTGCCAATGCAGGAAATATGGGTTCTATCCCTGGTCCGGGAAGATGTCACATGCCAGTGGGCAACTCAGCCTGTGGGCTTGAACTCCTGAGCCCGGACCCCTTGGAGCTCTGCAATAAGGGAAGCCAGCATATGAGAAGTCTGACCACCGCAGCTAGAGCGGCTCCTGTGCAGCTAGAGAAAGCCTGCATGCAGCAGCAGAGATGGTGCAACCAGAACCGAAACAGAGGCCTGACAACAAAGACACCAAAAGCCACTCAGAGACATTCTAGGGTCAGAAAGACGCACCAGACACAGCTGGGGCACACTGAGTTTTTTATACTCTCTGACAAGACTGCATGAGCCAGTAATGAGAGCGGCTCCTGTGCAGCTAGAGAAAGCCTGCATGCAGCAGCAGAGATGGTGCAACCAGAACCGAAACAGAGGCCTGACAACAAAGACACCAAAAGCCACTCAGAGACATTCTAGGGTCAGAAAGACGCACCAGACACAGCTGGGGCACACTGAGTTTTTTATACTCTCTGACAAGACTGCATGAGCCAGTAATGATAACTGTAAGAAACTGCTGTAGATTATAGCATTTGCTAAGAAACTGTCTGAGAAGAAATAGTTCATGGAGATTGGGAAGCAGCAGTATTTGGAGAGGTTCAGGAAAGGAGCCAACTTTCTTCAGCCTCTCAGATCCAGCTCCTAGTTATGAGAGGAGCTTGCTAATTTGCTTGTTAAACACCTGCTTCACCTGCTTGTTCCTCAGGGTGTAGATGAAGGGATTGAGTACTGGGGTCACCATGGTGTTGAGCAAGGCCACCACCTTGTTCCTGTCCTCCCCCTGGCCACCCTTGCCTGACCGACTTAGCTTGACTGGGGATCCTATGTGCAGCCTCTTGGATCCACAGGTTTATTAGAAGAGCTTGTTCACCTGCTCCCAAAACACCTGCTTCACCTGTTTGTTCCTCAGGGTGTAGATGAAGGGATTGAGCACTGGGGTCACCACAGTGTTGAGCAAGGCCACCACCTTGTTCCTGTCCTCCCCCTGGCCACCCTTGCCTGACTGGACATACATGAAGATGCAGCTGCCATAGAAGAGAGAGACAACAGTGATGTGGGAGGAACAGGTTGAGAAGGCCTTCCGCCTCTCCTTGGCTGAGGGGATGTGCAGGATGGTGTGGAGGATGTGGCCATAGCAGGCGGCCGTCACGGACAGAGTGCCCAGGAGGCTGACGTTGGCCAGGATGAAACAGAGAAGCTCGATCAGACTTGTGTCTACACATACGAGTTCCAGGAGTGGAAAGCTGTCACAGAAGAAATGATCAATGATATTGGGACCACAGAAAGGCTGCTGAAATGTGAGGAAAGTTGGAACAATGATGATAAAGAATCCTGTGATCCAGGAAGAAAGAACTAGCTGGACACAGACCCTTTTGCTCATGATGGTGACATAACGCAAGGGGTTACATATGGCCACATACCTGTCAAAGGACATCACTGCCAGGAGGAAGAACTCTGTGGTGCCCAGGAAGAAATAGAGAAAACTTTGTAGGAAACAGCCTGCCAGGGAGATGGTCCTGATTCCAGTCAGGATGTTGGTCAGCATCTTGGGGAAGATGACCGAGGTGAACCAGATCTCTAGGACAGCAAAGTTGCGGAGGAAGTAGTACATGGGGGTGTGGAGGCGCCTGTCCATGAGGGTGAGGACCACGATGAGCAGGTTCCCCAGGAGAGTGAGCAGGTAGGTCAGGAGGAGCCCCAGGAAGAGGAGCATCTGCAGCTCGCAGGCATCTGAGAGCCCCAGCAGGATGAACTCGGTGACCGTGGTGTGGTTCCCCGTGGCTGCTCTGGCCTCTGCTGGGAATGGCCAATCAGAGGTGCGCAGCATCAGGAGTCGTGATGTTCTGGATCTGAGGACACTTGGAACTGAAAGCAAAGAGGGATTTTGAGCTGAAGGGATCCTTTATTTCTTCAACCTGCAGGTCCCTTTTCCTCCCTCCTCAGGCCAGTTGTCCAGACCCCTCACTGAGTTAGCATCAAGTCACATTGATTCAATTGTCTGGTATTCTTTGGGGAAAGTTTTGCCTTTACCAGTTCTTTTTCTGTTTTTCTTATTTACGTTAGGAAGTGTGTGTCCCTTTATTTCTTGTTGATCAGATGATGTCTTTTCCCATATTTGTCCAAATGTTTTAAGGAGTCTCTCAAATAAAATAAAGTATTTCCTCTGCAAATCCTGCATCCATTGGTCACAGGCCTTTATCAAAAACACTAATGGAAACTTTACTCTAGAACTTGTTTCAGAGGCATTTGAGTTAGAGAGACTCCGTGTTTGTTCCTGCGCTCCATCGTTTACTAACTTGTCTGAGGCCAGTTCTCTAACTTCACCAAACTCTGCTTCTTCAGTGGGAATAAAACATGTATTTGTAAATTAGGCATCACGGTTACTTCTTTGTGATAAATTCCTAAGTAATCCTAATGAAGAATAATAATGATAAATGCTCGTATTTAGAATTGTTCATTGGTTCAATTTCAATTTTAGAGAATATGTCTGTATTTTGAATAATATTTTCCTAGTTCTTACATTATTTAACAGTGTCTTACCGACTTCCCTGATGGCTCAGATGGTAAAGCATCTGCCTACAATGCAGGAGACTTGGGTTTGATCCCTGGGTTGGGAAGATCCCCTGGAGAAGGAAATGGCAACTCACTCTAGCATTCTTGCCTCGAAAATCCCGCAGACAGAGGAGCCTAGTAGGCTACAGTCTGTGGGGTCACAAAGAGTTGGATACGACTGAGTGGCTTCATTCACTTAGAGATCTGGATAAAGAAGTAGGCATTCTTGCCATTGGTTGTCCTTTATAGAAATAATAGGTAAAGGCAAGCTTCTGTGAAGAAGAGCTGACTCTCTCTGAGATAGGAGCAGAAACTAATGTGATAAGCCTGCCTCAGAGAAATGATAACACAGTGCAGTATAGCTCTGTAAAATATGTATTTATATGGAGGAGAATTGGATGAAAACACAGGAAAATGAGCATAATTGCCATAATAGGATGGGAGGATGGTGGGTGATTTTTCTTCTGTTTGTTATTTTTATTATCACTTATAAAGTAACTTAAATTCAAAACCAGAAAAGGAGCCAGCACAATGAGCCCATTTGGACTAAGAGTTGGGTAAAAAAGTTTGAGAGACACAAAGGGGAAATAAATGGCTGTCTGTGAACAGAGTGAAGGAAAGCCATGATGATTCTGTGAGCCGTCGGCTGTTCCTGAGTCAGGATACTGAGAATGATGCAAAAAATCAGAACAGTGAGCTGTGCCACACCCGCCAGTGGACACCTGAAAGCAGATGGCAGGCTTCCAGCCAGAGCATCCGGACGAATCAGGTTCCCCTTCCCCACACCAAAAACTGCACCAACGTAGACTACCTCACTAGATTCTAGGTGAGATGCTCAGTTGTCTTCAAGGCAGTTCTGATGAGGGCAGACTCCTGATTTTCACAGGAAACTCCCAACTCTGCAGGGTTGCCCGAGGAGTACACTTCTTGGGGGCTCACCAGAGATGTGAAGTGAAGGACACTCCAGAGCTGTAACATGGTCTGCAGGTCATGGACAGTCAGGTCCTCTTCTCTTGTGCACAGTGTCTGCAAATATTCATATTTTCCAACAACCAATCTCTCTTAAGAAATATTCTCTGACTGTCACCATCTACATATTCTCAGTTGTCCTCACAAAGTAACAATCTCTGGATATTCCCCAGAACTTTACCAGTTTCTCAGGAAGCTTCTATTTTTCTGATCCATCACCATGTCACGGACCACTGTCCTGGAGAAATGGATATGAAAACCTATTTAATTATTCTTCCATCCCTCATATAGTAAGGCAGAGACAGACATCAATAGATGCTGATTAGTTTAACTCATCTTCAGGCGGGCTTAAGAAATTTCTGGCCTTTCCAGGAGTATGGTGTCCATAGAGAGTTCTGGGGTAAAATAATCATGGCAGACTCTTTGTCTTGGACTACTTGGGGTTCTGTTTGGTCTCCTTGGAAACTCAGAGATACAGAAGGTGCAGAGCTCAAACTTAACCAATCTAGAGATTCATGTTATTCTCTTACTGGTTGGAGCTATGCTTCCCTGGAGATTCATTATCATCAGTGGTAATAGGACCTAAGAAGGTCCCTTACCTCTTACTTTCTTCAATTTTGGGATTTAAAGTTTACTTTGTTTTGACTGAGAAGCTGAGAAACTTCTAATGAATTTTAACTGTAACAAAGAAACGCAGTTAATAAAACATTCAAAAAGTTTTGTGATGTGCTTTTGTGTGATAAGTATGGCTCTAGATGCCACAGACAGGCAGTATCTTGTGGGGAAGACAGACATTAAATAATCAGATAAATATTAATTACTATTGTGATTAGTGTCTGAAAAAGAGCTCAGAGGATATCCTAAATCAGACTGAAGGATGATGAAAGGTATTCCTGATAGAGTTACATAAAGTTTCTGTTGTTCAGTCGCCAGTCGTGTCTGACTCTTTGTGATCCATGAACTGCAGTACCCACGCTTCCATGTCCTCCAACAACTCCTCCACCCCAGTTTGCTCAAACTCAAGTCCATTGAGTCAATGATGCCATCCAACCATTTCATCCTTTATCATCCCCTTCTCCTCCTGCCTTTAATCTTTCCTAGCACCAAGGTCTTTTCCAATGAGTCAACTCTTTGCATCAGGTGGCCAAAGTATTAGAGCTTCAGCTTCCGCATCAGTCCTTCCAATAATTCAGGGTTGATTTCCTTTAGGATTGACTGGTTTGATCTCCTTGTTGTCCAAGGGACTCTCAAGAGTTTTCTCCAGCACTACAGTTTGAAAGCATCAGTTCTTTGGTGCTCAGCCTTCTTTATGATCCAGCTCACATTTGTACCTGACTACTGCAAAAACCATAGCTTTGATTCTATGGATCTTTGTGGGCAAAGTGATGTCTCTGCTTTTTAATACATTGTCTAGATTTGTCATAGCTTTTCTTCTAAGCAGCAAGCATCTTAATTTCATGGCTGCAGCATCCGCAGTGATTTTTTTAGTCCAAGAAAGTAGTCTGTCATTGTTTCCTTTGTTCCCCCATCTATGTGCCATTAAGTGATGAGACTGGATGTCATGATCTTTGTTTTTTGAATGTTGCATTTTAAGCCAGCCTTTTCACTCTCTTTCACTTTAATCAAGAGGCTCTGAAGTTCCTCTTTGCTTTCTGCCATAAGGGTGGTGTCACCTGCATATCTGTGGTTGTTGATATTTCTCCTGGCAATCTTGATTCCAGCTTGTGCTTCATCAGCTTGGCATTTCTCATGATAGACTGTGCATAAAAGTTAAATAAGCAAGTTGACAATATACAGCCTTCATGTACTTCTTTCCCAATTTTTAACCAATCTGTTGTTCCATGTCCAGTTCTAACTGTTGCTTCTTAACTTACTTATAGGTTTCTCAGGAGGCATGTAAGGTATTCTGGTATTTCCATCTCTATAAATTTGAGACCTGAAGAATACATTGGAGTGTGTGTGGAGGTGAAGGACCTTTAATTAATTAATTAATCATTCATTCAATAAATGTTTATTGAGTACCTACTTAGCTGCTGTGAACTAGACTCTACACTGTGTACTGAAGATGACTATGAGTGGTGAACAGAACAGAGATGGTGTCCAGTCCCCGTTGAGCATCCTCTCTGTTATGTGAATCTTTGTAAGAGGATGTTGAAATTGTGTTCGTCTTGGTCCTTGGGCCATTCAAGCTATAACTACTTTGTAATCCCACTTTCTTTGGTCACCAAACTATTCTGTGCATTGAAGAAAACTGGCTGATGTACATGACTGTCAGAAATGGTATGATCAGGAGCCAATGATATGTTTGAAAAGGCAAATGAATGACAGGCTTTCAGTTCTCTAAGTGCATTAGTGGGTTAATCTGACTGGGGTTGCCTTTCCTGATAGTGTGGCTATCCTTAAGGTAGTCAGATGGCTACCAGCTCACTTTCTAAACACCTGGTCCCTCATATAAACTGCATGTGTAGTCTCCTTATTCCTGGTAAAGAGTCATGACTAATCAATAACTTATAAGAAGTAAGCTCATACGACTGGATTTAGCTGAGGTTAAGAAGTGTACATGGCACACACTGGTGGCATCTGCTGAGATGTGCCTGTAGAAATTGTATACCTCCTCTGGTTGACCAGAACTTTCATAATTTTCAGTTAGGCATGATATAGCCTATGTACTTGGTGTCACAGATTGATTTGACATAGTGCCTGTGATAGCTTCTAAGGTGGCCCCGATGGCCCATCTCCTGATACTCATGTCCATGTGTTATCCCCTCCCCTTGTGTGTGGCTGTACCTAGTGATGGTCTTCTAATGAATGGAATACAGTGAAAGGGATGAGGTGTCATTTTTGAGAATGTTACAAAGAGACTGTGGTTCCATCTGGCATGTCCTTTCTTGCTCTCTTGCTTGCTCTGAAGGAAGCCATATTATTAGCTGTCCACATGGCAAGGGACTCATGTCTCCAGCCAATAGGCAGCAGGGACTTAATAAAAATGAACAGCCACTGTAGTGAACATGGGAGCAGGTCCTCCCTTAGACAAGCATTGAGATGACCACTGTCGCAGCCTGTACCTTGGTCACAGCCTTATGAGATATCTGGAGCCAGAGGCTAATACAGTTCTCACTGAGATTCTGGTCTTTATTCCGTAGGTATCCTGATGGAGCACTCAGTGCATTGTTGTTGTTCATTTACCAGTCGTGTCTGACTCTTTGTGATCCATGGACTACAGCACCCAGGCTTCCCTGTCCCTCACTATCTCCCAGAGTTTGCTCAGACTCATGTCCATTGAGTTGATGATGCCATCTAACCATCTCATCATCTGTCGTTTCCTTCTCCTCGTGTCCTTAATCTTTCCTAGCATCATGGTCTTTTCCAGTGACTCAGCTCTTTGCATCAGGTGACCCAAGTATTGAAGTTTCAGCTTCAGAATCAGTCCTTCCAATGAATATTCAGGACTGATATCCTTTAGGACTGACTGGTTTACTCTTGCTGTCCAATAGACTCTCGAGAGTTTTCTCTAGCACTGCAATTTGAAAGCATTAGTTCTTCAGCACTCAGCCTTCTTTATGATCCAGCTCTCACATCTGTATATGACTACTGCAAAAACCATAGCTTTGACTCGATGGATCTTTGTGGGCAAAGTGATGTCTCTACGTTTTAGTATGTTGTTTAGATTTGTCATAGCTTTTCTTCCAAGGAGTAAGTGTCTTTTAAAAATTTCATGGCTGTAGTCACCATCTGCAGTCACTGTTTCCATTCCCCCCACCCCCCATACATTTGCCATTAAGTAATCGGACCAGATGCCATGATCATGTTTTTTGAATGTTGAGTTTTTTATTTTAATTTTTATTTATTTATTTATTTAGGGCTGTGCTGGGTCTTTGTTACTGTTTGGGCTTTTTTCTAGTTGCAGCAAGCAGGGGTTGTGGTGCACAGGCTTCTCACTGCAGTGGCTCCTCTTGTTGGGGAATATGCACTTGGTCTCTTGGGCTTCAGTAGCTGTGGGACATGGGCCTACTGGCTCTGCAGCATGTGGGGTCTTCCTGGACCAGGGACTGAACCCATGTTTCCTGCACTGACAGGCAGATTCTTTATCCTTGAGCCACTAGGGAAGCCTTAATGTTGAGTTTTAAGTCAACTTTTTCACTCTCCTCTTTTATCTTCTTCAAGAGGTTCTTTAAATACTCTTCACTTTCTTCTATAAAAGTGTTATCATCTGCATATCTGGAGTTGTTGGTATTTCTCCTGGCAATCTTATTCCAATTTGCTTCCTCCAGCCTCACATTTCACGTAATGTACAGTGCATAGATGATACTTTGTGTATGAGGTGTGAAAGTTGCTCTTTGTGTCCAACTATTTGCAACCTCATGGACTTTACAGTCCATGAAATTCTCCAGGCCAGAATACTGGAGTGGGAAGCTGTTCCCTTCTCCAGGGGATCTGAACGCAGAGACTGAACCCAAGTCTCCTGTGTTGCAGGAGGATTCTTTACCATCTGAGCCACCAGGAAAGCCTGAAAAAGTATCATCAAATAAGATTAGAATGCATGTCAAGTATAGCAGTACCAGTCTCTATCTGGCTGCTCTGGCCTCTGCTGGGAATGGCCAATCAGAGGTGCGAAGCATCAGGAGTCGTGATGTTCTGGGGATCTGAGGACACTCAAATCTGAAAGCAAAGGAGGATTTTGAGCTAAAGGAATCCTTTATTTCTTTGACCCACAAGTCCCGTTTTCTCATTCCTCAGGCTGGTTGTCCAGACCCCTCATTGAGTTAGCATTAAGTCACATACTTTGACCCATTTATCTGGTATTTTTTGGGAAAAATTTCACCTTTACCAGTTCTTTTCCCACTTTTTTTGTTTGTTTGTAAGGAAACTACAAGGATCTGAGGACACTCAAATCTGAAAGCAAAGGAGGATTTTGAGCTAAAGGAATCCTTTATTTCTTTGACCCACAAGTCCCGTTTTCTCATTCCTCAGGCTGGTTGTCCAGACCCCTCATTGAGTTAGCATTAAGTCACATACTTTGACCCATTTATCTGGTATTTTTTGGGAAAAATTTCACCTTTACCAGTTCTTTTCCCACTTTTTTTGTTTGTTTGTAAGGAAACTACAAGGGCTTCCCTGGTGGCTCAGAGGTTAAAGCGTCTACCTCCAATGTGGGAGACCTGGGTTTGATCCCTAGGTTGGGAAGATCCCCTGGAGAAGGAAATGGTAACCCACTCCAGTACTCTTGCCTGGAGAATCCCATGGACAGAGAAGCCTGGTAGGCTACAGTCCATGGGGCCGCAAAGAGTCAGACACGACTGAGCGACTTCACTTTCACTCTCAAGGAAACTATATTAAATCCCTTCTTATTTTTTTAGATCAGATGACATATTTTCCCATATTTGTCTAAATATTGTAAAGGCTCTCAATGCATTAACATATTTTCCTCCGCAAATTCTGCATCCTGTGGATCATGGCCATTTATTGAAAGCATCGATGGAATATGTACTCTAGAACTTGTTGCAGAGGCATTTGTGTTAGAGAAACGATGTGACTGCACCTGAGCTCCATCATTTACTAACTTGTCTGGGATCCGTTCTCTAATCTCACCAAAACTCTGTTTCTTCAAAGGGAACAATAACAATACGTATGTAAAATGTTCTCTCAGAACTTTAGTGACTAATGTATATCCAACACCTGGCACAAGGGTAGCATAGAGCAAGCAGTCACATAATGTTAGCTATTTTTATTTTTCCCTTTGTGGCTAAAATAGAGAAGTAGTATCAGCTCATTATGGAAAATTTAGGAAATACAAAAAAAAAATTGTCTGTTGCCTCACAGAGACGACTATTATTAATATTTTGATTAACCTCTTTTGTGTTTTTTTCTATTCTTATTCAATGTTTATTGCTTTATATAGCCATGCTCATAGATAATGTATTTTACACTTTTTTCCTTCACACTATTATTATAACAAATTTTTGTTATATGTTACTACAAATTTTTGTTATTATTTGGTTGATATTTTTTGAGAGATCCATCATGTACTATGAAATTGTTACATGGAGGGTGGAGCATGCATTTGTAGACTAGGTGTCATTGAGGTTATTACTTTGAGATAAATTCCTATGTAATAATAATTCTAAATAATAATGATAAATGCTGATTTTCAGAATTCTTCATTGGTTCCATTTCAGTTTTAGAGAATATGTCTTCATTTTAAAGGATTTTTATTTCTAATTTTTACATTGTTTAATACTGTCTTTAGAGATCTGGTTAAAGAGCTAGGCTTTCTTGCCATTGATTGTCCTTTATAGAAATGACAGGTAAAGGCAAACTTCTGTGGAGAAGAGCTGACTCTATCTGAGACAAGAGCAGAAACTAACGTGATGAGCCTGACTCAGAGAAATGGTAACACAGTACATTGTAGCTGTGTAAAATACGTATCTATATGGAGAAGAATTGGATGAGAACACAGAAAAATGAGCATAATTGCCACAATAAGATGGAAACTTGGTGGGTGATTTTTCTTCTGTCTCCTTATTACTTTTATTAAAGCTTGTAAAATAACCTAAATTCAAAGTCATAAAAGAAACCAGCACAGTGAGCCCATTTGGACTAAGAGTTGAGTAGAAGAGTTTGAGAGAGACAGAGGGGGAGTAAATAGCTGTCCATGAAAACAGTGAAAAAAAAGTCCTAATGATTCTTGAGCCATCAGCTATTCCTGAGTCAGGATACTGAGAATAATGCAAAAAATCAAAGAAGCGAGCTGTGCCACAGCCCGCCAGTGGACACCTGAAAACAGATGGCAGGCTTCCAGCCAGAGCAGCCAGAGGAAATCAGCTTCCCCTTCCCCCACCCCAAATATTGCACCAATGTAGATTACCTCAGTAGATTCTAGGTGAGATGCTTAGTTGTCTCCAAGGCAGTTCTGATGAAGGGGGGCTCCTGATTTTCACAGGAAACTCCTGACTCTGCAGGGTTGCCTGAGGAGTATGCTTCTTGGGGGCTCACCAGAGATGCGAAGTTAAGGACATGCCAGAGTGGTAACATGGTCTGCAGGTCATGGAACAAGCAGGTCCTGTTTTCTTATAGACAGTACATGCAAATGTCAGCAAATATCTGTATTTTCCTACAACCAATTTCTCTTAAATATTCTCTGACTCTTTTGCCATCAATGTATCCTCAGATATCCTCAGAGACGAACTATCCCTAGATAGTCCCCAGAATATCACCAGTTTATCAGGAAGCTCCTAGTGCTCCTGACATGTCATGGCCAGAATACTTCCTAATTAATGATTCTTCCATCCTTCCTATACTCAGGCAGAAACAGACATCAACTGATCCACACTCATATGACTCGTGTTCAGTTGGGCTTAAGAGGTTTCTGGTCCTTCCAGGAGTATAGTGTCCATAGAGGATTCTGGGGTAAACTAATCATGGAAGACTCCTTGTCTCCGTGGAACTGGCTTCAGGCTTTGACTGCTTGGGGTTCTGTTTGGTTTCCATGGAAACTCAGAGACACAGCAGTTCCACAGCTCAAACTTAATCAGTCTAGAGGTTCGTATGCTTCTTTTGCAGGGTGGAGCTGTATTTCCCTGGAAATTCATTATCATCAGTGTTAAAAGGGACCTGAAATTTCCCTTACCTCGTACTTTCTTCAATTTTGGGATTTAAAGTTTACTTTGTTCTGACGGAGAAGCTCAGAAACTTCTAATGATGTTTATTTGTAACGAAGAAATAGTTATTAAAACATTCAGTGAATTTTAGTTGAGTTACTGCATGATTAGTTTAACTCTATATGCCAGAGACAGGCAGAGTCTTGTGGGGAAGACAGACATTAAACACACAAGTATTATTATTATGACAAGTGTTTTGAAGAACAGCTCATAGGAGATGCCGAATCAAACTGAAGGATAAGGGAATATATTCCTGATGGAGTTATATAAAGTTGAAATCTGAAGGATAAGCTGGAGTGTGTGTGGGGGTGAAGAACCTTTAATCAGTCATTCAATAAATGTTTATTGAGCACCTACTATGTGCTAGGTTCTATACTATGTACTGAGTGATGAATGAAACAGAGATGATCCCAGGTCCCCCTTGAGTTTACTCTCCATTGGGGGAAACTTGGTAAAAGGGTTTTGAAATTGTCGTCGTCTTCATTCTTGGGCCGTTCAAGTTAAAACTACTTTGGAATCCCACTTTCTCTCTTTGGTCACCACACTATTTCCCAGATTGGATAAAACTGGCTGATGTAACTTGACTGCAGGAAGTGGTATGATTTTAGGAGGCAATGATGTGTTTGAAGAGGCAAATGAATGACTGGCTTTCAGTTTTCTATTTTAAATGGATTAGTGAGTTATTCTGACTAGGGAAGAATACCTTCAGGGAATATTTTTCCTGAGAGTGAAGGGCCAGCAACCCACTCCCTAAACACCGATCGCTTCATATGAACTGCTTGTGTAGTCATCTTACTCCTGGTAAGCATCATGGCTTATACAAACCTATAAGGAGGCCTAGAAAACTGGACAGCTGAATTTAAGGAGTGTACGTGACATACACTGTTGCATCTCCTGGGATCAGCTTATAGAGATTGTATTCTTCCTCTGGCCATATGAGAAAGCACACTGCTTTCTGAGCCCTGCAGCTCTCAGGCTGTGAACAGAGAAAAAAGTTATTGTTTTCATCATACTAAAATTCAGAGAGAGAAACACATGAGAGTAAATATGTAATAACAAGACACTGTGAGGGCTATGAAGGCATGGAACTGGGTGGTTTAGGAGAGAAAATAAGTGAGACTTGCCTCTGCCTTAGATGGATAGACAGAAAGGACATGCATGAGGAACTGTGATTGCAGCTCAGACTTGAATGCAGAGGAGGGCTTGACCAGATGGCTGGTTGGTTGAGTCCCAGGCAAAGGAAGGTATGTCATAGCAAAGAGGTAGTATTTTTGACTTAAAGTGAGAAGGCCAATAAATCAGAAAGAGGGTGACAGTGATTTGATATTTGGCTGGAGACTCGTGCTGGGTTCAAAATTTGTAGAGCTTTGTAGACCATACCTGGTAAGGAGGATAGATTTCATTCCAAATGCAAGTGGAAGCTATTGGAAGGTTTTAAGCCGAGACGTGACCTCCCCACCTCCTGGTATTCATGTCCTTGTGTAATCCCTTCTGTGCTGCTGCACCTAGTGACTGCCTTCTAATAAACAGAATATAGTAGAAGGGATATGTCATTTTCAAGAATGTATCAAGATGACGATTTCCATCTGACACGCGTCTCTTGCTCTGTTGCCTGCTCTGAGGGAAGCCGACTGCCGTATTGTGAGCTGTCCCGTGGAGCAGTCTTTAAACTGCTGTCTGTAGCCAGTAACCAGTGAGTGCTTGAGGCCAATGAGCAGCCACAGGAGTGAACACAGGAGCAGATTCTCTTCCAGAAAAGCGTTGAGATGACTGCTGCCCCAGCCTATATCTGGGTCACAGCCTTGGGAGATATCTTGAGCCAGAAGCACACAGTCAATCCTTATTCAGATTCCTAACTCAGAAACTGTGAGCTAATAAATGCTTGTTGTTTTACGGAGCTAAGTTTTGGGATAATAAGTGACTCTTGAATGGATAACTAATACATTTCTCTTCTAGCCTTTTTAGGCTTTAGTCTTGAGGTGTCATGATGGGGAACTCAATACACGATGGACCATTTATAGATATCAGACCTCTATAACTTTTGGTCTTTTACATTCTGCTGACAAAACTGTTTTGAATCTCTTGTACTGTAAACCCTGAACTTAGTTGATATCATTAATGATTCTTATATAAACTTATAGAGAGTAGTATTTGCTACTTCCTGGGTTTGAATGGTGGTGGTTTTAGTCATGAAGTCATGTCCAACTCTTGCGACTCCATGGACTATAGCTGGCCAGGCTCATCTACCCATGGAATTCTCCAGCAAGAATACTGGGGTGGGTTACCATTTCCTTATCTGGGGGATATTCCCAACCCAGGGATCGAACCCATGTCTCTTTCACTGCAGGTGGATTCTTAAGCCACCAGGAAAGCCTGGGTTTGAATATAGAGACAAAACTGTACAAGTGGTTGGTGACAAGCTTATAAATATTAACAGTTTTCTTCTCAGTTTTATGACAGTCCAATTTCAGGACAGCTTTCCTTGCTATAAACTAAACAATGAGAATGAGAGACAAATATTTGGACAATTCCAATGGCATTGGAAACTGTTTTGTGAAGAGTTCCTTTTCCCAGTCAACAGGCAATGCCTCAGGTTTGCAGTGCCCGCAATAGAAGTGTCTAAGCCAACTATTATTTCCTCTTCAGCCAGCTTTTCTGCCTTACTGTTCTATTTCTGTGATAACATCGTTTTAATTACTTGTATTCAATATCTGGGGATATCCTTTGTTTAATTTCTTCTCTCCAAATGTTTTATCTCTTCAGTACCCAATCCTTACCAGATTCTGCATGCGCAACATCTTGCACACTTTTTCTTGCTGCTTTGTCATAAGTACTACCCAAGGTCATATACACATGACCTCTTATTTTAAGTTTTCCATTATCTTTTTATGTTAATTTTTTAATATGGAAATTTCAAGTGCATACAAAAATAGACAAATTATATAACAAATTTCCATGTAGTCATCACCTAGATTCAACAAAAACCAAGTCATAGCTTCTTATTCTTATTTCAATAGACCACCGTCTGCTTTCCATATTATGATAGAATAAATCCAAGGCATTATATCATTTCACCTGTAAATATTTCAGAATTAAAGCACTATTACTCTTTAAAATCAAAACATAATATTATTACTTTAGAAAATTAAAAATACTTTATCATAAAAAGGGTTGTTACTTTGAGTTGTACTAATTATTAGTGTGGTTGAACATGTTTTCATTTATTTATTGGCTCTTTGTGTCTGTTTCTGTGTGAAATATCTATGTATATCTTTTTAAAATCATTTATGTATTGAGTTGTTTATCTTTGTGTATTATGGAAAATAATCCTTTATTTGTAATTTGCATTCTCTACCCCCCTCCTGAATATCCATTTAAACCTGTTCATGTAGTTATTTCTTCCTTGACCTTTGATGAAATTCAGGACAGTTATGCAAATTTTCTGGGCATACATATAATTTTAGAAGTCCTTCATTCACCATTTGTTCAAAGAATGGGATTATCAAATTGTCTGATCCCATATAATTGTTAAAATTTGAACTTCATTTAAAGTTAAAATGTATTCCTTCCTCCATGTAATGGCTGTTTCAAGCAGAAAATCTTCAAAGAGACAGGGTGTGTGTTGTTGGCCTCATCTGTTAAGTCTGTAAGTCCACCTCTCCCTTACCTGAGTTTGCTAACCCTACCCTGGGGATAGGATTCGGGTGGTAAGAAGTAGATGGATATCCTATAGGAAGGGGAAGATGATATGGAGCAAGATGGTAGTGGTTGTGGTAAGTAGTAGTGGATTTGATACTTATTTTGAGTGTATGGTCCACAGAATTAACAGATTGGTTGTGGAATATAAGAGAAAGAGGAGTCAAAGGTAATGTAGTTTTGTTTTTGATCTGGAATCTGTACTTTCCTTATTGTGGTAAAATACATAATAATATAAACTTTACCATTTTAGCCACTTTGAAACGTATAGTTTGTTGGCGTCAAGTATACTCACACCATTGTGCAGTCATCACCATTATCCCTCTCCTGAACTTGTTTATCATCCAAACTGAAATTCTATATCCATTAAATAATAACTCTCCATTCCTACCCCCACCTTCAGCCCCTGTTAACCACCATTCTACTTTCTGTCTCCATGATTTTGATTACTCTGTACCTCATATAATGCCTTTCCTGGTGGCTCAGGGGTAAAGAATCTGCCTAGAGTGTAGAACGGGTTCAATCCCTGGGTCAGGAAGATCCCCTGGAGAAGGAAATGGCAACCCACTCCAATATTCTTGCCTGGGAAATGCCATGGACGGAGGAGCCTGGTGGGCTACAGTCCATGGGGCTGGAAGAGTAGGGCATGACTTAGTGACTCAGCTACCACCACCATACTTCAAGTAAGTGGGCTCATACAGCACATTCCCATTTATGTTGTACTTAGTTCAGTTAGCGTAATATCTTCAAGGTTCCTCCAAGTTGTAGGGTTTATCAGGATTTCATTCGTTTTTAAAAAATCCTTCGTTTGTTTCTTTTGACTGTGCTGGGTCTTCACTGCTGCATGGGCTTTTCTCTAGCTGCAGGAAGCAGAGGCTACTCTCTTGTGGTGTGTAGGCTGCTCATTTTGGTAGCTTTTCTTGCTGCAGAGCTCGGGCTCCAGGGTCCATGGGCTTCAGTAGCTGAGGCGTGCTAGCTCAGCAGTTGCGGTTCCCAGGCTCTAGAGCACAGGCTCCGTAGCTGTGCTACATAAGCCTAGCTGCTCTGCTACATGTGGGATCTTCTTGGCCCAGAGATGGAACCTGCATCTTCTGCATTGGCAGATTGATTCTTTACCATTGAGCCACCAGAGAAACCCCAAAATTCGATTCCTTTTTGAGGCTGAATAATATTCCATTGAATGCACATACCACATTTTGGCTATCCATTCATTTATCTGTGGACATTTGTGTTGGTTCTGTCTTTTTGGTTATTATGAATAATGGTGCTATGAACAAGGATATAAAGATATCTCTTTGAGTCCCTCTTTCTCTTCTTTTGGCTATATATCCAGAAGTGAGATTGCCGATGATATGGTAAATCTGTTTACTTTTATTTTAGGAACTGCCATACTGCTTTCCACTTTCATCAAGAGGCTTTTTAGTTCCTCTTTGCTTTCTGCCATAAGGCGATGGTTTTTCCAGTAGTCATGTATAGATGTGAGAGTTGGACTATGAAGAAGGCTGAGTGCCGAAGAATTGATGCTTTGAACTGTGGTGTTGGAGAAGACTCTTGAGAGTTCCTTGGACTGCAAGGAGATCCAACCAGTCCATTCTGAAGGAGATTAGCCCTGGGATTTCTTTGGAAGGAATGATGCTAAAGCTGAAACTTTAGCATCATGTGAAGAGTAGACTCATTGGAAAGACTCTGATGCTGGGAGGGATTGGGGGCAGGAGGAGAAGGGGATGACAGAGGATGAGATGGCTGGATGGCATCACTGACTCGATCGACATGAATCTGAGTGAACTCCTGGTGTTGGTGGGGAGGCCTGGCGTGCTGCGATTCATGGGGTTGCAAAGAGTTGGACACGACTGAGCGACTGAACTGAACTGAACTGCTTTCCACAGTGGCTGCATCATTAGACATTCCCATCAGTAGTGCACTAGAGTTCTAGTTTCTCCACATTCTTGCCAAACTTGCTATTTTCTATATAAAAGTATTAAAAAAAATAATAGCCATCTTGCTGCTGCCGCCAAGTTGCTTCAGTAGTGTCTGACTCTGAGACCCCCTAGACAGCAGCCTACCAGGCTCCCCCATTCCTGAGATTCTCCAGGCAAGAACTGGAGTGGGTGCCATTTATTTCTCCAGTGCATGAAAGTGAAAACTGAAAGTGAAGACGCTCAGTTGTGTTGACTCTTAGTGACCCCACAGACTGCAGCCTACCAGGCTCCTCCGTCCGTGGGAGTTTCCAGGCAAGCGTACTGGAGTGGGGGTGCCATTGCCTTCTCTGAATAGCCACCTTAATGGGTGCAAGTAGTATCTCGTTGTGATTTTGATTTGCATTTCCCTAAGTGATTAGTGATGTTGCACAATTTCATGTCCTTATTGGCCATTTGTAGACCTGTTTGTTTTTGTTGTTGAGAACATTGTATTTTAGTTTATAGTAGATACATAATCCCTTTTGAAATCTTTCTGTGGTAATTTGTCTAGTTAAGCTATTTCTTTTTTGATTTTTGAAAATTCTCTTTCTCGAGGGAATCATTAATTTCCTCTTGTTTTTCAAATTTATCGTTGAAGAGCTACATATGGCATTTTGTTAAAAAAATCATTTTATACCCTAGACTATAGCTATTTGTGTACTTTCTATCTTCCTTATCAGACTTCAGATTCTTCAAGAGCATATATTATTGTGTCTTAGATGACATAGAATATTTCCTTGAACATGTTATTCATGTAATAATTTTTGGTTAAGAATATATTAATTTCTTTATTTAATCTTTGATTATTTACCAATA
>SJYC01058079.1:0-41628 GCA_006408675.1 Madoqua kirkii | reverse complement strand
ATATGTATTAGTCAGCGTTCTCCAGAGAGACAGAAATAGAAACAATAGAATGTCAATACATATATGTATGTGTGTGTGTAAAGAGGTTTATTACAAGGACTGGGCTTACCTGATTATGGAGGCTGGAAAGTGCCAAGATCTGCTGGGTGAGTCAGCACAACTGAAGCCCAGGAGAGCCAATGATTTAGTTCCATTCTAAGTCAAAATGTCTGAGAAGCAGCAAGACTGATGGTGCACTTCCAGTCCAAAGGCCAGTGGTTTCAAAATCATGAAGAACTAAAGTTTCAGTTAGAGTCTGAAGGCAGAAAAAAAAAAATTTTTTTCCTGCTTTCAGTCAGGCAGGGAAAGTTCCCTTACTCAGAGAGGGGTCAGCCTTTTTGTTATTCTAGGCCTTCAAATAATTGGATAAGGTCCACCCACATTAGGAAGAGCAGTCTGCTTTATTTACTCTATCAATTTAAGCATTTATCTCATCCAAAAACACACTCACAGAAACACACAGAATAATGTTTGACTAAATATCTGGATGTCTTGTGGCCTGATCAAATGACAGGTAAAATTAACCGTCACAGAACCTACCTGCCATCAGTTATGAAGTCCCACCCCAATGACTTGAATACCAAAGAGACAGGAAATGCTTCCTTTCCTTCTAGCTGCCATTGGGAAATATTAGAGAAAACTTATTAGTTACCCTATAGATGAACCATTATAATTACTAGAATGTAGTATTATAAATCATCAACTCTTGCTCAGCTGGCTATTTCTGTGATGGAGAGATGAGGTGAGTATTTTAGCTAGCAATGTTGACCCCCAGTAGGAGCATACAGTTAAAATTGGCAAAAGGCAGTGTCTCAAAAGAAATAAGGGTAGGGTGCTGAAGTGAAGGCAGCACAATGCAAAGCCACTGTGTAGATTATGCATTCAAAGAGCTTGCAAATTACTGGAGGAACCCAGCCAGCACAGAGATTCAAAGAGCATACACTGTCCTCCCTCAGTATCCATGAGTTTGGTATCTGCAAAGTCAACCAACGAGGCTGCTTTTGTTTGAATCCACTGATGCAGAAACTGGATACAGAGGCATCTGTACTGCACCATTTTACATAAATGACTTGAACATCCTCAGATTTTGGTATCTGTGGGGGTCTTTGAGCCAATTCCTCATGGATATAGGACACCTATAATGATGTAATCCGCATTAACACATCCAAAAACTGCCTATTAATTCATAACATAGTCAAGAAAAACTGCTATTATCTGAGAAGATTTCAGAAGAGAAGTAGGATTCAAATTGGGTCTTTAAAGATTGAAATGTAAGTTAAGAGATTAGGCAAGGCTTTTGAGGTGAGGACAGTGAAAAGATAATGACCATAGCCAGCTATTGAGAAATTCCAGAGCAGAAAAAAGGGAGGATAGCATCATATGGTCATTTATGGAGGGACTCAAACTACTTGTACAAACTTATCCTTATTAATCTTTTCTATAACATGTACCTAGACACAAAATATTTCCTCTACTTCCTTTGTTAGGAAATGTGGGTTTTCCTTAAAGATCCATTTCCCCAGGGTAGATGGACTGTATGCTTTATAATCAGACTGAGATACTGTGACTTGAACTGAGGATGAGCTTGGCATTCTTCTCATTTCTTCTGTGACTTCCTGATTTACCTGTAAAATTCCCTATCTGAGATTCATGATGTTAGACAATTTTTATCAACTCACTGCTTTTTGCCTACTCATTTCTTCCTAGCTTTGAGTCATTGGAGACTCTGAAACAGTCCCTGAGTCCTCCTTTCCACACCAAATTCAGTAACATCATGAGCTCATGTGTAGTATCCATCCAAAAAATCTAAACTTCTGGATTCCTGTCTCGTTCAGCTCTAAAGATCTTTGTCCACCTTTTGTTTCATTCTCCCTTTACTATGGCCGTAGTCTAAACTTGTGACTGCTCAGAATGGACTATGCCATTTCTAAGGTCTGAAATTCAAAAGGTTGTATCATGAATCTTACCAACAGATTTTCTCTATCCACAGCCTGATTCCGCTCCCTTTTTTCCTGTTGTATAGTTGCCTTCTGTTCTAAACATTTCTCCTTTGACCTTTACCTTTCTTCCTGACACTCTGACTCCTCACTTGCCCTTTGAGGTTTTAGTCCATCTTTCCTTATCATTACCTAAAGTATCTTCTACTGTTTCTTTTTCAGGATTCCGTCTTTGTCCCTGGTAAAAATGGTTAAAATTTTCCCCCATTAAATACCTCTCTTGTTATCATACTTTTAAGAAATGAATATATGATTTTCTATTCTTGATTTGCAATTCCCTTCTAAATCCTACTGTAATCTTCCTTAATGTCAAATCCAGTGGAAACGTTTCAGATCATAAATTAATAAACCTCTGCATTTGAAACTTTTGTTATTATCAGCTTGTTTCACAATTCTCTGGTTTTCCTTGATCCTCTCAGTTCTTTTTATATCTAATCTGTGGACTCCTTTCTGAATTTTGGTTTTCTTCTAAGCTATGACTCTCCTCAAATTTCCCGAATGACCTCACCCACTTCCAGTTTCAACTGACACTTATAGGTTGATGGTTCTGTAATCTATGGAACTATATTTTCAGTTTAGACTCTGTTCTGAATGTTAAACCTCATCTATTCATATTTTTTCACAGATATATTTGGATATGCCCTTAATGCTTCACCATCAATAAATACAAAATTGAATTAACTACCTAAACCTTCTCCTCCAAAAATATCCTCCTCAGCTTCAGGGATCTCACCCACCTAGTCAACCAAGTTAGAAACCTGAGAATTTTTCTTAAATTCTTCCCTTTTTCCACTACCATACTCAAGTGTTCAGCAAGTACTATTGATCGAGTATCCAGAATATTTCCAGAATCCAGATATTTTCCCCTAATCTGATGTCCTCTTCTGCTCCTCCAGTTTAAGCTGACTTACAATTAGCCTTCTAATTGACTTTCTAGTCTTTATTTTATCCATTAGCTGATCTGCCAGATTTAACCTTCATGTTGCAGGGTTTATCTAAAATTCATATGTAACCACCTGTACTCTTTCTGCTTTAATATCTTTGATTGGCTTTTCCCATTGCTGTCATGTAATGTAACTTCATGGGTCTTAATATTAGACACAATATCCTTCTTCTCTAACCACCTCAACAGAATTTATTATTTATCTCCAAACTTCATTTTCTATAATATCAGCATATAAATTTAAATATAGATCTCCATCATGCTGTCACTTGTTCCTTTGTTCACGCTGTAAATCCTGTCTGGAATGTCCTTTTCCTTAGCATCACTTATTGTATTCATTCTTTTAGATATAGTTTGTGCAAGACTTTTTGCAAGAAGTTTCTCCCATTATCTCTTGGTTGGATTAGGTACCTGTATCAGTCAGATCAGTGCAGGAAAATAAAGCTACCGTGGGTATTTCAAACAGAAAGGTATTAGATGATTATAATATCACTACAAATTTCTATGCTAGTCAGAAGACCAAGGTTACATTGAAGAAAGAAATTAACCTCTAACTCATAGCTTAGTGTAACAAAGGATTGTCATTTGCCCCTCATTGCAATGTCTAGCTAGGGTCAATAGAAGGGAATTTATTATGTTTAACATAGTCACTTGACGCTCAAGCAGACAGAGAATCAAATATATTACACTTGTGCCATTAGAATTTCTGGTCTTCTAAATTGCTACAGCAGAGAAGAGTCAGACTGGAGAATTTCACATAGCTTATCCTTATTCTCAGTCATGTCTTTTCATGACCCCATGGACTGTAGCCCACCAGGTTCCTCTGTCCATGGGATTTCCCAGGCAAGAATACTGGAATGGGTTGCCTTCTTCAACAGATTTTTCCCAACCCAGGGATCAAACCCCCATCTCCTGTGTCTCCTGCCATGCAGGTGAATTCTTTACTGCTGAGCCGCCTGGGAAGCCCTGATGGCTTACCTTATCCTTATCTTATTCTGAAAAATGAAACCTGTCATTTCTGCTTATTTCATTGGCCAGGACTGGTCACATTGTCCCATTCAACTAAAAGGGTGCTGGGATGTATAGTTTTCCATGTGCCCAGAAAAAGGGGACTAGATATTAGTGAGTGCTACTTAAAAATGTAGAAACTGAAGCCCAGGGAGTTATTTCCTCACATTTTACACTTAATATTTGGCAGAACTGGAGTTCAAATTGTACTATTTCTCAAAAGTATCTGTTGCTTTTATTAGGATCCTCCCTGGAGGAGGATTGTATTTCTAGCCCTTTTGACGTTAGACTTGCTTGGACCGAGTAAGGATGAGTGGAAATAACACATGCCCACTCCCAAGCAGAAGGTTTAGCAGGCATCCTATGATTTCCTCAGTGCTTTTCCATCTGCTACCAGAGTACCAGTTTCCCTATGAGAAGCTGCACCTTCAACCTGGAATGAAGGGTGTACGGAGCAGAGCTTCGGGCAACCTGCAAGCAATGTTTAATATGAGTAAGACATAAACTGTATTGTTTGAAGCCCTTGAGATTTGGGGGTTGCTCACTATCTCAGCATAAAACTAGTGAAACACAGCTAATACAAATATTGAAGAACTCACAAAATCCAACCCCAAACTGGGCAAGCATGCTTCAGAACAGACTGGAATCTAAGTGACTATTAAGAATTTATTCCAAGACTCATGGACAAACTCTACATGGCCTTGAAATGAAAATTGTGGTTGTTTTTTTTTTTTTTCCAAACTCCTTATTATGTGTCTCCGAATTCCTAAGTGAGAGAAAGTGAGATTATCACTTTTCCAGAATGGTCACATACCCATCTGCCCCTTTGCCAAGGAAAGTGGTAGCTGGTGGCAGGCAGACCAAATAGCTGGCAGTCCTACTGGGACTTTAGAGAATGGGGAAATGGTAATTCCCCAAAGCGAATAGGATGCTGACAACCAAAAAGAAGGGAATAAATGGCATTCTTAATAGCAGTGCACTGAAATAACAGTAATTATTCATCACTGGCATGGCCCTTTATCCCTCTCTTTCTCCTTCGCAACCATGTGAAATCATCTTGCCACTCTCCGCTTTCCAAACCAAGCATCCTTAATAACCTTGTAGAAGTCTTTCATTTGGCAGTGCCCAGCTTCCCGTCCCCTCTGCTCAAATCAGTAGGAAGAAATAAAGATAATCTACATTAATTTGGTTGCAGTTGTTTTAACATCCCCTGAAACCTTCAAGTTCAGCAGTACTGGGCCAGTTTGAAGAAAACCTTTCTGACAGGAAAGCGAGTTTCAAAAAAAAAAAATGTTCCCCAGTTTGCTAGGCTTATAAGCCTAGGGCAAGTTTAATTAAACTCAATGGAGCATTTTAAAGTGAAGAAAAAATTAGGACAGCAAGAAAAACGTGTTGATTGTTTCCTAATTATGCTGTGGACTTTTTCTCTAATGCATACCCCCCCCCCCAACCTCTCTCTCTCCCTAAATAAAACAACTGGCACATTAAGTTTGCACACAGAAGATTATATTTCAACCATGCATCCTGCATCAGCCAGGCACCGTGCCTCCCATTTCACTACTGGGCCTGCTTTTTGGAGACATTCATGTTTTTGTTGTTTCATGGATACACTTGCGTGCTAAATCTCTTCAGTCCTGTCCAGTTTTCTGTGACCCTATCGACTGTAGCCCACTAGGTTCCTCTGTCCATGGTTTCTCCAGGCAAGAATACTGGAGTGGGTTGCCATGCCCTCCTCCAGATCTCACCAACCCAGGGATAGAACCCAGGTCTCACGTCTCTTGCATTGGCAGCCAGGTTGTTTACCACTAGGGCCACCTGGGAATTCCTTCACAGAAACACTTAATCAAATATAAAAGACAGAGAAAACAAAGGATACTACATTAGACTTCAGCAACTTCCAACCTTTTTGTCAGTAAAGATTCCTTTGATTAGTCCTTCCCCCAAACATGGATGGACTCCTTATTTTAAATGAGGAACAATAGGCATTTTTAAAGACATGATTAATTTACTTCCTTATTTTTATTCACAGGAGACATGCATTTACAAAAACTGATCTTCATTTACACAAACTGATTTGATTTTTCCCTTGGACTGCAAGGAGATCAAACCAGTCAATCCTTAAGGACTCAATGTTCTTTGGAAGGACTGATGCTGAATCTGAAGCTCCAATACTTTGGCCACTTAATGCGGAGGACTGATTCCTTGGAAAAGATCCTGATGCTGGGAAAGATTGAAGGCAGGAGGAGAAGGGGTTAAGATGGTTGGATGGCATCACTGACTCGATGGACATGAATTTGAGTAAGCTCCAGGAGTTGGTGATGGACAGGGAAGCTTGGCGTGCTGCAGTCCATGGGGTCACAAAGAGTCAGACATGACTGAGTAACTGAACTGATCTATTTTTCAGAATAGGATAGCCATCAGTTCAGTTCAGTCGCTCAGTCATGTCTGACTCTTTGCAACCCCATGAATTATAGCTCACCAGGCCTCCCTGTCCATCACCAACTCCCAGAGCTCACTCAGACTCACGGCCATTGAGTCAGTGATGCCATCCAGCCATCTCATCCTCTGTCATCCCCTTTTCCTCCTGCTCCCAATCCCTCCCAGCATCAGAGTCTTTTCCAATAAGTCAACTCTTCACATGAGGTGGCCAAAGTACTGGAGTTTCAGCTTTAGCATCATTCCTTCCAACAAAATCCCAGGGCTGATCTCCTTCAGAATGGACTGGTTGAATCTCCTTGCAGTCCAAGGGACTCTCAAGAGTCTTCTCCAACACCACAGTTCAAAAGCATCAATTCTTTGGCGCTCAGCCTTCTTCATAGTCCAACTCTCACATCCATACATGACCACAGGATAACCATACCTCTGATTAATTAACATCTGAAAACAAACAAATAAGACCAGAAGTTATAGTACATCCATTTTACTAACAATGACTACTATGTGCCAGGCACTATACATATAGCTTTATTATGAGTAAGCAAATGAGCTACATTAGGATTTGAAAAATAATAAAGAAGCTCATGGATCTCAAGGACTCCAGAGACTCTGGCTAAAGACCTATGTGATAGTATTATAGTGACAATTACAGCTGTTCAGGACTCCTAGAGGGCCACTAAGAAGACTGTTGGTGTGGACATAAATGTAAAGCCTGGGGGCTTCAGGGAAAGCCCTTGAGCCAGAGATGAGTAGTACATAAAGAAGTCAATGTGTCTCAAACAGTGCCACTAAATACTGTTAAATGAAATATAAATAGGTAAAACTTAAAGGGCACTTAACTGTGAGCCAGTTATTCCTAGAAGCAGTTTACGTATATTAATTACTGTTATCATCTCGTCCTTCCTATAAGGCATGGGGAAGTTGCATGGTGGACCCAAGATCACACAACCAATTAGTGTTAGAACCAGGATTGGAAGTGATATAGTTTGCTCTTAACCTAGTGGTTAAGCTTGCACATAAAAGATTGTTAACTAGACATGACCTAATAGAAAAAAAAAAAAAAAAACACAGGGCACACACAACTCAGCCATTCCCAACTCTTCCAGCACCGAGGGGCCCCTTTGTGTCTTCTTTTCCATCGTGGACTCCTGTGCTTGGAAAGATGTCCACTTCTGCATACTAAAGCAGGGAGGGCTCAAAATAACACAAATTTCATTCAACTTTTAAAAATAAATGTATCAAGTAGAGGTTAAGGAAACTAAGACTTATTTGAAAGACTCTGGAAGAATATGTGTCAGGAAACTATATTAGCAATAATACAGAATTAAAACTGTCCCCAAATTCAAGAATCCAAGTGAGCTGAATTTTTTTAGATTTAGGCTCCCTATTAAAACCTATAATACAGTCTCTCAACCTTTTCTCCCACTTGACAATGAGTTTCAAAGGGATGATTCTCCAAAGTATCATGAATACAACTTAGAATCTCCCCAGGTGGCAAGTTGGCCTCTCTAAGGGAAAAAATTGAAGAAAACCTTCAAGTGACTGTGAAATAGCTACAATGGAGGCATTCATGTAGGGAGAATGAATGCCCCCTACATTCTCCTCCATAGCAATCAGAGCCCAGTGGAGAACTGGACCCCGTTCACCAGACAGTAGTCAACTGTTCTTCGTCTCCATCTAGATCACATACAATACTGCATGTGGGCACTTTGGTCTTTTGTATTGACTGTAGGTTGTAACATTTTCCAGTAGAGTTCAGGCTTTTAAACCTCTGCACTATGGTGTTTGAGGCTGGATAATCCTTCATTATAGGGACAATCTTCTACATTGTAGGATGTTCAGCAACATCTCTGGTCTCTACTTCCCTGATGTCAGCACCATGAGCACACCAATTGTAACAATCCAAATTGTCTCCAGACTTTGCCAAATCTTCCCTCAGAACAAAACCACACCAGAGTAAGAACCACTGGTCTAGGTTTTGTGTATCTATCTTAGCTATGCTTCCCCACAGAACTTAGTTCAGTACCTGCTAACATACATATTTGTAGGGGAATAAATTACTAATTTTTGAATGACTTTTATAGTGAATGGATTATTATTCATTATGCAAATAACTATTTGTATAATGAATGGATTTCTGTCAAATTATTATATTTAAGCTATCTGTTCTATTAAGTCTTGCAGTAAAAGTAGAGGCAAACCATTTTTGGTGGTCAGCTGAAAAGACTGCTTGGCAGGACTGAAATTTACCTAATGTTCCTCCAAACTTTCACTCTGCTTGACTCCATGCTAAAGCATAAACAGCTTGAACTCATCCTGTGTTTTCCCCATCATGATCCCCATCCAACACTTGCCGCTTTTCCAGATACCGCTGTCTTAGAGAGACTTGGCCCCTGTTTTAAGAGACAGTGCCTTTGTGTTTATGGTGCTTGCCAGGGCTGAGAACAATATCAGGGAATAATAGAATGGGGTAGGGTGAGGAGGAAGGCGGAGGAAGGCTAGAGCTTGGACATCAGAGATTCCAAAGAAATGCCAGGCCTGGAACAACTATATTTTCCAGAGCAAGTTTATATGTTTTCATGTAGGCTATATGCCTTTAGGATATGATGAAATATTTCACAATAAGGCTAATTATTTTAATAGATGGGTAGAACTTCTGGCCTTGAGAAAATAATTTAAGGGAGCTGGAATGGAGAGGAGATCAGGGTAGGGAGTGGTTGGCAGTGCATGTGAGATGTAGTCTTAGTGAGGCTCTTCCACAGTGAGGGCTCCTGGTGTGCTATGAGGGTGGCAGGTCCCAGGTCACCAGCAAGGTAAAGTCCCCTCTCAGAGATGCAGATGAGTATCAGGCACCTGCCAGCTACTAGGACCAAGAGCCAGTACAAAGAGCATCAGCTGACAGTTTGTTTTTCTGTATCTCTGAGGGGATTTCAATTTTTAAAAAATGCCAGCTTGTTGAGTCAGCTGTTGTTTTGGAATTATTTTCTCCTCTCTATTAGCAAAGATAATTTGAGAGCTGACTTAGAGCCTGTGCAGTAAGATTGATGTCTGTTCTAAACGCCTTGCCTCTTTTCCCTTCAGCTTAAAGTGCAATCATTATGTTTCTTCCACTACTTCTCTCAACTAAAGAGTTTTATGGATTGGTCCTGGGACTCATTTACTATTCTCCTATATTAATAATATAACAACAGCACAATAACAGTGAGAGTAATAACCCCACCACTACAACAGGTAAAAATTTCAGAGTATTTGTCATGTGATAGGTATCATGCAAAACCTTTGCATAAATTATTAATAATCCTCCTCAGGATAATTCTAGGGCTTTCCTGGTGGCTCAGATGGTAAAGACTCTGCCCGCAATGCAGGCAGATTGAACCCAGGTTTGATCCCTGGATTGAGAAGATCCCCTGGAGAAGGGCACTGCAACCAGTCCAGTATTCTTGCCTGCAGAATTCCAGGGACAGAGGATCCTGGTGGGCTACAGCCATGGAGTGGCAAAGAGTCAAATACAACTGAGCGACTAACACTTTCACTTCTGCTTCCACTCTTCAGGATAATGCTATGAACCATTTTTCTCATATTGGGATTAAGGGAACCAAGGCTTATATATGTGGTTTAATAAATGCCCAAGGTAACACAGGTGTTAAATGGGTAAATCTAGGATTTGAATCCTGGAAACTATGTTCTAAACTTAGTTCTAGAAACCATGCCCATAATCAGAAAAATGATACTTTTCCCCATGATTCCTGGCGTAATACTTTTGATAGGGAATCATTCCAGTGAAGAGCAAAACTATAATAGAAAAGTACCCACTAATGTCTCAGTATCACTCTACTGAGGGCCCCCTAGTGCTGTCCTATTCCATCCATCAGTGCAAAGTACTCTTCATTCAGTGGCCTGTATCCCATACATGCTTCTGGACTTCACTGTGTGTGGGTCCAGGAATTCACAAGTTAATTTTTTGAGATTATGAAATACAGCTGAGCTTACAGAGACACCTTGTTTGCTTGTTGTGCTTATTCTTTATTTCAGTTTCAGATATTGTTATTAATTTTGCCAAAGAGAGAAAATAAATGGCACTGATGTTTTGAGGTTAACTGACTGCTGAGAAAGAGATCTGAAAGAATGAAAATCTTACCTGAGTAGATGGTTAGGGATAGCAAGCCTCATAAACTATGCTTGTCTCAAGCCTGACCTTTGTCCCAATCTCAGAATCAAAATCCATGGAGCCTTTCTTTGGTTGCTACTTTGAATCTGGCCCAGGTCAATAGCCAGTAAAAGGAAATTGTGCTGAATTATCACAATTTTTATTTGTGCTGACTTATTGGAAATAAGGCAAGACAGATGAGTTGCAGTATCTGCACACTTGATTACCCCCTTCCCCAATTTTTCTGTGGCTTCATTTAGATCTCTTTGCTACAGCATTTTAGCTCTAACTTTGGGCACTGAATCATGCTACAATGTCCCATCGAGCATCTCGGTAATGCGATAAATTCATCCAAAGTCTCCAGTGCCATCCTGCACGTGACAAGTGCAATAACACGTCAGGCTCAGAACGATACCCATCTTAGGCAGATACTCCCTCTGCTGACAGCAGGTGTTTCTGCTTTATCTGAAAATAATTCACTGAATAGATAATTGGTGAATCCCCAGTGGGAACAAAACTTGATTCTGTCTGAGCATAGGTTACCAAGTGTACCACCATAAAATAATTGATTTTGTGATATATTAAGTGGGGACATACTCAAGACTACTGAACTTTTCACTTAGGGCCTGGGGCTGAAGTTGAACTAGGCTCCCAAAGGTGAAGAACCCATGCATGACAAGGGCAGGGCTTCACACTCCAACAGCCAATTTAACTTTCATTTTCTTTATTAATCTAATATGTTCTACCTTTCACCAGGACGTGATGTGCAGGGAGTTTCATTAAAACGGTTGAGTTGTTATCGGAGATAATCACCGAAGGAATGTATCACAAAAGTCAAGAAATTCTGAATCATTTTTTTTACGCTGTTGTCTTAGAGAAGAGGTTGCCGATGCTGATAGGAAAGTTGCTTTAGCTATAGGGCAAATTTAATTGCGTTTTTAGAAACTTCTTTTAATCCTATAATAACAAAAAATTAAATCAGTGCTGACATTTTTTTTGTTGCCAGAAGAAGGTAGTAAAAGGGTAAAGAAATAATTGTTAGCTCTGAGAATATAATTAGCAACTTTAATGCTTTAATCTAAAAAATGCATATTTTGAGCCTGGGTGAATGATTAAAGAAAAGATATCAAAAGTCTTTGAAATTTCTAACTGTTTGTTTTTAATTGTGAGTTATGATCACTATAATTAGCTCATTTTAGTGCATTTATAATGCAAACAAACATGAATTTCTACAAGTTCAGGGATATTTCAGGGCAAATATGATCGACATCTTGACCTCTGGCTCTTTGAATTAAGCCTTTCTTATAATGTCTGGTAGAAGTTTATTCTTTGATTTGGATAGGGGAGGAAAGGGAGTTAAGAAGCCAGGATTAAATACTGGGAGCTAGAGTCAAGGCTGGTGTGTGTTTGGAGGTTTATTCCAGAGGAGTGTTAAGGATGGTCCTATTAGTAGCCTGGGCTTCCTCTGGCCCAGAGGGATGACTGTGTTCAGCTCCCTCTGCCCCACTGGATGCAGCTTGAGGCTGGGTCTGAGTCACAAGAATGGCAGGAAGTGCTGGGTTACAGATAAATGTGATCTTTCTGATGCTAAACCTCTGTGAATGAGCACAGAACCTGCCTACCCTGCTCCAGCTCTATCCTGCCCCACCTTGACAGAACCGAGAAACCTCATTACTATGCACTAGAAAAGGGAAAAGGAAAAAAAAAAAAAAGACCCAGAGGGATCTGGGGAATGAACTTTTTGGGGGTCTTATTTCTCTCAGAGGTGCACATTAAAATTCTCTCTTTCATTCATTAATGTGAATACAAGCTGCCTGAGAAAATAGCTGGTGGGACCTCCCTTAATGAATAGTGGGGCTTTTCTGTGCTCTGGAGGCTTAAAATTGGGTTTCATCCCACTGAGGATTTTTCTTTTTTCCTTCTCCTTCTATCTTCTTAACACTGCATGTTTGGTTATATTTCTAGAACTCACCTAGGCTATGACCTGCCTCATCCAGTTCTAATCGCTCATATGATTAGATCGGGGCCACCCACAGACAGGGAGGAGGGGGCCACTGTCAGGTATTTTTCCAATATTATTTTAAAATTTCTACTCTGTCAATCATATGTGATCAAACTTATTCTTGTGAAGTTCCTCATACTTCTCGGTTTAGAATAGGCCACATACATATAAAAATCTTTTTTCTGGCTTTCAGGGTTTTTCACTTTGGTTTGAAATAGAATTAACTCTTCTTAGCCTTTCACAGTTTAGTTTAGTTTTTTTTTTTTTTAGAATTCTGGTCTTGATTTCCTTATTTTTCTCAGTACATTGCAGGTATGTTCGACTACTGCATCCCAGTGCCCTCATGTCCTCGTTCAACAATTATTGCCCACATCATGCATTTGGGATGTTTTCTTGAACTGTCTTATGTTGCTAGTTATTTTCCCAAGGACATCTCTAAGTTTCTGAAGGACTTCATATTGTTTGGCTTGTCTATGTCTTCAGGATCCAATAAATAGTAGTTCTTGATGAGTGAGGATGATGCTCATGGACATGAAGCCATGTCTCCATCAATTTGCTCCTCACTCTCACCACAGGGAAACTAGAATGACAGGAATCCTCAGTCATTATTCCAGATACTTAGGCCAATTTGTCTGGGGCTAGTAGGGGAAGTGGGTGTGGAAATGACTCTGCCAATCCAGGCATGATTGTGGCAGGAAGAGAAACACTGAGGTATACATCTCATGCAATTTGAGAATGAGGTGACAAAGTGAGAGCAAGCTTTAGAAGAGCTTGTGGATCAGCCCCCAAAAGATGTCAAAAAGCCTCACACTAGGAGCCACAGAAACACTCAGCAATGGACAGTGACTGTGTTCCACAACAGTTGAAAAATACAGGAATCGTTTTTCTAAGGGGAAAGGCATTCGGAAGTCTACTTTAAAAGATGCTGTTTTCTTCGGTTTCTCCTTGAGAGTTTTTTACCTTGTGGTATTTAATTAGCTTTTATTGCATCTCATATATTATAAAGCATAAACAAAAATTTTATAGTGTATCATATTATTTAGAACAGTATTAAGCAAGTGTATATAGAGAAAGGTAGAAAAAGATGGGGGCAAGTAATAAATACTTAAAAGCCTGATACAGTTACCAACAGCTCTAGACATAGTTCTGGATCATTATTTGTTTGTTTATATTTATTGAGTGGTTACTATACCAGGTATTATACTAACATAATTTTATCTGTTCATTGTTTGATATTGTAAAACTATTCCATATACTTTATGAATCAATGAAATTTATAGTCTCATAGATATAGACTATCCAGTATGTTGAGCCATTTAAAAATTCTGTGACATATTTATAATCATGACATTCTGAACTTCACATTTGATAGAGAGCTACTTTATCAGCAATTGTACACCAATTTGCCAGTAGGCTTTAAAAGCTAGATCATTTTTCTCCGTGGAACCCAAGGAGAATTTGGTGACAGAAATGCCAAGATAAAACTCTTTTTAGAAAATTAGGTTTTAAAGGCCTACCTTTTGCATCATGGGCTTTATTTCGTGTCTTCAGGACATATCTGACTGCTCGAGATTTGGCACACAGGGTGTGAGGAGTTAATATCGTACAGTCCAAGTGAGGGAACTAATAAAGGCAAAGTAGTGCCTCCTCTGTAGGATCAGATCTGTTCCCCATTGTTTGGTTCTGCTGCTGAAGGAGAAAAATAAGTCTTGGATATTACAGCTGTCACTGTGACATCTGTTGTTTCAGGATCCGTGACTGCTTCAGTCACCACCTGACCCAGATCATCACCATAACATTCTGTCCACTATTAAACTGTGAAAGGTCCTCGCCCTCCAGGTGGTACTTCAAGGTTGACATACCAAGGTGTTTGTCTCTGTCCCCGCAACTGTCTCTCAACTGAAAAATACAACCTCACTTTGTACAGAATTGATGGCAAACCAAGTCTCCCAGGGTTCAAGGGGAGCAGCCGAGAGCAAGAGTTCTTGAGGCGAGCCCCGATCTGCTCTTAATCACTTGTCACAACTCCTGAGGGCCTCGGGCGCGTTGCGTTTTGTTCTTTGTTGTTGGTGCTTCTCCTTTTCCTTTAAACAGATGACTCCAGCTATTAAAACAACAGTAACCCAGCTGTGTGCACATATCCAAGCTTACAAAACAGATATGTAAGGGGATATCTGTCCTCCCGAACACATAAGGAGTAGTGGACTTTTGGAAAGTTCCTGTAAATAGAACTCCACTTCTGGTTGTATGTGTTTGGTCCAAATCATTAATGACTTAACAGAATGGCTACTGCTAATTTAGATGCAAAGTGGATGCATTCGGCGGGGAGTGGATACATGTATTTGCTTGGCTGAGTCCCTTCGCGTGTGTTCACCTGCAACTATTACAATGTTGTTATCAGCTATACCCCAATACAAACAAAAAAAAAGTTTAAAAAAAATAAGTAAATTAAAAAAAAACAGTTTATCACATGAGTAACCAAAATCAGGCCCACAGATACATTTACAGGAATGTAATAAATATGTAAAACCAGACACATCTCTACTGTAAAGAGCTTTCATTCCAAGAGCCCATTTGATTATTCATTAATTTATTTATCCACTCTTTCATTTGAAACCTGCTTATTGAGACTCTATAATGGATGAGGCACTGCGCTGGGAACTAGGGTTCAGCACTAGAGGAGAATTTTCTGTTCTCATGATGTTTAACCTGACAGGAAAAGGCAGGGTTCACACTTACACATGTGATCCAGCTTTCTCCCAGAAAAATCTAACCACTCCCAGCCACACAGCTATTTAATAGTCATCAATAAGCAGTTTACTTTCATTGCATAATGAAGGCCCCACGTGATCTAAATCATAAAAGAAAACAGAAGAACCACAAGCTGGTTCTCATGTGGTATACTTTGATTTCTTTTCCTATTTCAGTTTCCCTACAACTTCTAGCCCTGATTCTAGCAACTAGTTACATGATCTTAAACAAGTCACTTAGCATTTGTAAACCTTGAATTTTTCTCACATGTATAATTCCTTTAGTTAAAGTTTAGAAGATTAAAAAAAAAAACAAAACTCAAAAATATACTTTCAGACAAGCGTAAATCTTTTCAGATTCACTGTCTTCAAAGAGCCTCAGGACTTTTGCATTATGGTTGATCAGGTAGGACAGGATCACACAGGGTCGGAGGCTGCCCAGTCTCAGCATCAGGAGTTTTCTACTCACCTGGAGAGCCCCTGGAGTCTGGCCCTGAACAAAGACACATTATCCGGACCTGGCATTATTTACCCAGCTCAGAACACAGCGGCAGTCTTGGCAAGAGAAGAGGTGGGAGACTGCTTTTGTGGCACTTGCTGCTGCTTTATGGGTTTGCATTTGTCGTGCTAGGATTTTCTTTTCATCTCTTTTCTTTCTTTTTCCTTTTCTAATTGACACAGTGCCTGTACATTTAAATACTTGCAACCGGGTAGGGACATCTTGTATAATAGCTGTATTGGTTATAATGGCCTGTAACAGAAGTGAGTGATTGAGACCCAGGAAGAATGTACTAAAAATGAGAGCCTCAGGACGTTTGCATTATGGTTGATCAGGTAGGACAGGATCACACAGGGTCGGAGGCTGCCCAGTCTCAGCATCAGGAGTTTTCTACTCACCTGGAGAGCCCCTGGAGTCTGGCCCTGAACAAAGACACATTATCCGGACCTGGCATTATTTACCCAGCTCAGAACACAGCGGCAGTCTTGGCAAGAGAAGAGGTGGGAGACTGCTTTTGTGGCACTTGCTGCTGCTTTATGGGTTTGCATTTGTCGTGCTAGGATTTTCTTTTCATCTCTTTTCTTTCTTTTTCCTTTTCTAATTGACACAGTGCCTGTACATTTAAATACTTGCAACCGGGTAGGGACATCTTGTATAATAGCTGTATTGGTTATAATGGCCTGTAACAGAAGTGAGTGATTGAGACCCAGGAAGAATGTACTAAAAATGAAACCCCATATTTGATGTTTTCTCTATAACAACAACAACAAAAAAGCCTAATTATTTAATTAAGAACAATGATCAATTATTATATAACTGAAAAAATGTTGGATAAAATTTAACATATATATGTGTGTGTGTGTATATATGGCACTTGAAGCTTTTGAATTCTTTTTCCACTAAACCTGAATTTTCAATCTCTGCTTTAGTTGTTTTGGCTCTTTGTTCACATGAACTTTCTTTCACAAACAACCAGTATTCTGAGGTATTTTGCTGACCAGATCAAATACTTTGAGATGAGTGACATCAAAAGGCCTTAGATAAATGGGCTTCTGAAGTAGCAAGACTACAGGCATATGTTGATATCATGACAGAATATTTTTGAATATAAATTTTGTCTTATTTTTTAGGTTTTTGTATCTTTTTTTTAAATGAGGATAGAAATTTGGAAGTGAGGATAGAAATAGAAAATTGGAAATTTGGAAAGTGCCCCCAAATCCTCATGCTCACTGGCTGACAGGTCCTCCACCTCAGCATTCCTCCTCTGGATCTCTCAGGATCTTACCAGAAGTAAGGATGTGGCAGGATGGGACATCCCTGGTGGCCAAGTGGTTAATGATCTGCTTTCCAACGTAAGGGACATGGATTCGATTCCTTGTCCAGGAACTAGGATCCCACGTGTCCTGGAGAAAGTCCAAGTGCCATAGCTAAGACCCGACACAGCCAAATAAATAAATTAAATTTTTTTAAGTAGTAGGACACATTCATTTACACTGAAGGAAGCTTTGTTTTGTTTTTAGGTCCCAGGCCTTTACATAAGAACAAAACGATGAGTAATGTGGGGATTAAAGTCAGGAGCATCATCCTACTTCACCTTCCTTCCAACCAGTTTCTCCAAACTCCCTGTCCCCACACTCTTTGTGTTCCCAATTCCTTTCTTAGTGAATGAAGAACTTAATCCCAAAGCCCTGGTACAAACTCCAGAGTTCTCTCCTTAGCTCTCCCTTCCTCTCCCCCCACACCCCACTCCTGGGGAGAGCAGGCACTTTGTTTTGAATGCACAGGAGAGCTTGGAGCGGTGGCAGACACTGAGGGAAAGGCCTCACCCTCGGGGACTGGGATGTAGGCGTACAGTGTAGTGACGTGAGGGCCCAGATAGCCTGGGGTACCAAAATGGGGCCCTGGTGTCAGAGGAACAGATGCGGCTCCCCCTGAGAAGGGAGACCTAGCAGTCTCAAAATCCTCTGGTTGGAAATAGTCGCGCTTGATCGTTTGCCCTTCTGGCAATGGTTGCAGAATGACACCGGAACCACGTCCTTCTCTAGCCCAAGCTGCTGGGCGAAGTGCCTGATGTGCCGCAGAGTGGGCTTCGGGCACTGCAGGAACATGCTCTCCAGGCTGCCTCTCACTCAGTTCTCCATACGCATCCACTTGCTCTTCTGGGCCTGCACTAGGGCCTCTGCCTTGCATATCTCCTGCAGATTTCATTGTTGCCAGTTTCCTCCACTCACTTCTGCAGCAGAGGCCACAACTTACACGTGTTCTTTGAAACTGAGTTGCAAAGCCTCAAACTGACAGGTAGTCCTTTGGCTGAACACCTTTCCAAAGAGTGAGCCCAGGTGAGCCCCACATTGGTCTGGGTATATCCCAGGGTGATCCTCTCCTGCTTTAGGAATTTGGCAAATTGTTCCAGGTCTTTCTGAAGAGCTTTGACGACCTGGGACTCCTCAGAGTCTGCTCTAGTTTCTCCTTGCCCAGCTTCATGTTGCCTGGGTGGGGCGGCACAGTGGTCCGGGGAGGGCCCCTTGGAGTTGCTCTTCACCCTGGCTCCCGCCTCGCCCTCAGGCTGAGGCACCCTCCAGGACACCTCGGGACACCGGCCCCACTCTAACCTGAGGTGCACAGCAAGCCATCCCTCTGCACAAGTCATAGGGTGGAGGCACAGGGAAAGCTCCCACACCTCGCGCTGGGCACAAACTCCAGCCAGATTCCTAACCCACCTGGAGGCCCTTGGAAGCCCATCCAGGTCCGAGGATCAACCCAGCCCGGCTGTGGCCCTCCCTGCCGACGGCCTCCACCGCCCAGCAGGGGAAGGAAGGCCTGAAGGAAGCTTTAAAGACCCATTAGTGGACTAATAAAAAATCTTTTTTCAGGAAACAACTATGAAGGTACTTTTTATGTCTTCTTTGTGATTAGGGGTGAGAGAAAGGAAGAAACATATGTTTATGTATATATATATATTTAAGTTTGTACTTAAAAACTACCCCTGAGTTCTTGATTATCTCAAGGTGAAGACAGTGTTCAATTACTTGTGGTGATGGCCTGTCAGATTGAATATATAGCAGAAGGACAAGGCAAAGGGTAAAAGGGATTCAATGCAGAGTGAGCTGTGGAGTTTGAGATTGCCCTAAAGGAGCAGACAAGGGAGGTGAGGACGGTGCCCTGCCTTAATAAAACCCCACCTGTAGAATGTGGATGGCTTTCTTTTGACTCAGAACTGGAGTCTCTCTTCTCTGTGGTGATTGGCGTATAGAGACTGGTACTCCTATGAACACACATGAAGGAAACAGGCATCTTAAAAGATGAGGATTTATGTTCTCAGAATAAACATTGGGAAGTATCAAGTTCAGCCCCCTGGAAACTACAAGGGTCTGTTGTTGCATGATAGGACCTGGGTTTACTCAGAACTCACAGGACATGTAAGGTTTTAAAGCAGATGTAGTTGGTCAGAAAATGGTAGCAATTTACACCAAAGGGACTAGAAGAGAGGATGGAATCAGATAAACTCCTTAAAGCATTAGATTTTTGAGTCTAGAGTTGCACTGACTAATTTGGTAGCCGCAGTGGCTATTGAGCATTTGAACTGTGGCTGATCTGATTTGAGATGCACTGTAAATGTAAGATGCAAAATGTCTTCAAGAAAATAGGTTCTGAAGACTTAGTTATAAAAAAGAATGTAAAATGTCTTGTTAATAAAGGTTTCATACTGCTTATATGCGAAAATAATAATATTGTGGAAATGTGGGACTAAATAACATACTGAGTTAATTTCACCTGTCTCTTTCATGTTTTTTCTAACACGACTATCAGAAAATTTTAAATTATTTATGCAAGAAAATTTTATATTACTCACATTTACAATGTACAGTATCTTTCATAGGGTAGGACTGCTCACAGGAGCAAGACCTCTGTATTTGAATATAGGTAGATATAAGAAGGCTGCTACTGTTAAGAATTTTAAAACCTGTGTTTCTAAAACAAATTTTGTAAAATGGTGTAACAACATAGCTTATTATGACGTGGAATTGGCTGTGCCGTAGGTTAAGTAGCTTACCCCATGCCTTAATAACACTATTCGATAAAATCCCATGTATGTATTGGCTTGGAATAGAAGTGTCCTATACCCACCAAAATGAGAAGAGAAGGAATGGATGTAAAGAAACTGTGTTAACACTGGCAAATAGAAGCCATTCATTCAATACATAAAAGTACTTTTCAGCAACTCCCACAATTAGAGAAATTTCAGAAACAATTAAAGGATTTGGAAGTCCCCGATGATGATGCACTCTGAGAAAGTCTATCGTCTTAAAGAAACCTCCAGGAGAGTCAAAGAAGCATATGCTTTAATGGGGTTTTTGCTATTTGAGGACTGTGTTCTAGGTAATTTCCAACATGCTGAGCAGGGTCTTCAAAGAGAAAATCTTTTATTTCCGTATGAAGTCACTCAGTGTCCCCTCCACATTAACCCATCCTTCAAGGAAAGACACCTTCTTAGAAGACTGTTCTACCACATTGCTCATCACTCCCGAGATGTTTTTCAGTCCCAGTGTAATTATCTCCATGATGGAGGAGGCTCCAGATGCATTTATTTGCCCCTCTCTGCGACTGGAAAATGTATTCCATATTCAGTTAAAGTCAGTAATTAAAACGACCTAATCTGCATTCACTTTGTAACCACCGGCTGAAACTCCCCCTCTGTCAACCCCAGAGGTGGGAGGGCTGCTGCATTTAAACCCACACTGAAGATCTCTGATTGGCTGATGCACAGTTAGAACAGGTGAAATAATCTAATCTGGAATATTGCTCTCCTCACCTTTTTTTAATAAAGATTTGCCTCACCACAGACCTTAATATAACAGCAGTAAAGGCAAGAGAGGAAATTGGAAACACGGCCAGGATGTGCCTTATGGTTCATAACAGCCCCAAATTGTAACTGTTTATTAAAACTAACACCCTTTTGTGAGTGAGGGTGTGGATCAAAATATCCAGTGGTTTCTCTTCTTCAATATTCCCTTTTTTTATAGCACTGAGTTTAAGTTTCAGTTTTAGAGTTTCATTAAGTTTTTAAAATTGTTTCTGACTGAAACATTGACTTAAAAAGGCAACTTGTCCGTAATTTGTCCCTGTTCCTTATTTCCATTATTTATTTCAATCTGTAGGAGATGTCTGTGGATGGATGACCTCTTGGGCCACTGGGACAAAAAAGAGTTAAGGCAGATGAAGGACCAGAGGAGTCCGAAGTCCAGAGAACTGCCTCACAAA
Organism: Madoqua kirkii; assembly: GCA_006408675.1. Classification (NCBI taxonomy): domain Eukaryota; kingdom Metazoa; phylum Chordata; class Mammalia; order Artiodactyla; family Bovidae; genus Madoqua; species Madoqua kirkii. The sequence continues at coordinate 20,545 of SJYC01058079.1, read as the reverse complement.
ATACAATTAAGGGCCTTTCCCAGGCCTACGGCGCTCTGGTGCTGCCAGAGGTAAGGAGGCCGAGCACAATGTTCTCCTTGTCCACACACCTCCCTTTTGTTTCAGCAGCATTTTGCCTCCCACACATGCAAAAGTTTGAATTTCCTGTTGGCTCTGAGGTGAGATTTATAACATTTATTAAGGTTACTATTCATTGTGAATTTACTGGGCTATAAGCCTAAGAGCTTTTAGGGGTTTAATTGCCTATGTTTACGGGGGTTGCAAAGCTCCCCGCAGAGTCACTGTCAGCCAGGTTGGCCAAATGTGGACTTCTTGGAGTGCCTGGGGCACATGTCCTAGTCCCAGGGGAAGGTCAGGGAGAGCTGAAGGGCTCAGAGGAGACAAAGCCCCCAGGGCTTGAGATTGGTTTTAATGCTCTGGCTGTTTGGTCCGCTTCCCGCTGGCTCATCTACCTCTTTCTGGCCAAGTCTGGAGATACATTTGAATGTTCCATTCTCTCCAGGAAGAAAGAGAAATAATTTGAAATAATTGCGTAAGGGAAGGAGAGAGAGAAAGAAGGGCTGGCAGTGGAAGTAAACACGTGTTGCAAACGTAATATGGGCTACATACACTGTTTCATGCTTTTTGTCACATTTAGTCTTCACAGCAGTCCTGTAAGCAGGTATTATCACTCCCACTTTACGAATGAGGAAACTGAGGCTTAGAGAATGGAATCACTTGCAGAAATGAAGGCAGCTAGTGAATGGAAGAGCCAGGATTTCAACTCCATTTTTCTGTGGCTTCCCAGTCCTGGTTGGGAGCTCCACATTTCATTCACTCTTGTTTAGCCCTTAGTTGCTGCTCATTTAACCTAAGCAATTGGTTCAGGTGTGTTATCAGGACATTTGAAAGTACAAGGTTAAACTCACTTTTAAGATGGTGGGTTTGTTTTATTGCAGAAAGGTAGCTTTTTTGCAACAGCCTTAACCCTTGACCTCCCCAAACCCTTGTAGAATGGAATAAATGCACATGAGTGGAGAAAAGTCAACTGAGCAACGCTGTGGGCCAGGCAGGACAAAGGGACTGTAAAGGGTCTGTCAGTCTCTGAGAGGGAGAGCTCCTGAGGCAGTTCACTAATTTGATAAAAGAGTGGGGGAAAGTTCTGGTTCATTTCATCCATTCATTTATTCAACAACTATTTGGTATGCTCTTACTGTGTGCTAAACACTGCATTAGGCACGAGGGATGCTGGATACTTCAGCACTCTGCCTGCTCCCTTCCTGCTGTGCAGAGGCCGCAGGATGCTGCTCACGCCCTGACTCTTAAAGGCTGTTTCAGATCTACCCAGGTTCTGTCACAGTGACAAATCTCTCAGGTTTCTTAAACAGATGGTTTAACAAAGGGAAGAAACACAGTAAAAGAAGTAAAAGAGCTGAGGAGCAGACAGTGTACTCTTCATGTGAAAAAAATAAACAAACATATATACATATACATACACTTGTATATAGACATAGCGCTGGGCTTTCCAGGCTGCACGGGTGGTAAAAGAATCTGCCTGCCAATGCACGAGACGCCAGAGATGTGGGTTTGATCCCTGGGTCAGGAAGATCCCCTGGAGTAGGAAACGGCAGCCCACTCCAGAATTCTTGCCTGGAGAACTCCATGAACAGAGGAGCCTGGCAGACTATAATCCATGGGGTTGCAAAGAGTTAGGCACAACCGAGTGATCACACACACATATGTAGTGCACTCTTCATATCTTCACATGAAATAAATAAATTAGTTATACATATATATACGCACACATACATAAAGATGCATGTGTTCACACCTGTGTGTATCAAATTAGTCTGATGTACAGTCCAAGATGCCATTACAAATTTGATTGGTCTTGTTACAGGCAGAAAACCTACTAGCACAGAGGCCTAAGCATTGTTGGAAATGTATTGTTCAGGACATTTGTTAACTTATTGATGCAGCAGTAGAAGTTGAATCAGATTCAGTTATTCAGTTGAAGAATAAATTGGAATATTTCGGTGCATTTCTTTAAAAAAAAAGCCACTTTAAGCTTATGTATTAAAATGACAAAGTCTTAAATAGGGGTCTCTTTTCCTAAACAAAAGATATGCAAATTGCAATTCAAGATTTATATTATGATAAAAACTGAAATACAAAAGAGTCATTATCCTGCAAAATGTAAAAGTACATTGCTTCATGAGTCTATAATGATATAATGGGATATTGATGTAATAAAAGGTGTCAGAAAGGAGACAATGACCTTAAAATTTTAAGACAGAAACATTAGAATTGAACAGTAAGTATCTACCCACCTAACTATCCATCTATCTATTGCATATTTTAGAAATTTGAAGAGAAGAACAGTATATTTTTATCTGCTGATGGTGTAGCCATAATAAGGGGTTTGAGGTTAGAGAATGGGAATTATTTTTCACATAACCATTTCAACTCTGAACCTGGATAAAGATTTTACATTGAATATCAGATTAATAGGACTATCTTCCCCAAAAATCAGTGGTGTGTTATGAGGCTTGGAAATCATTCCTGGCATAGCCACAGGACAGCAAATGTCAGGGACACCAGTTCTCCCTGCCTAAGTATGAAAGACTCGCTCACAGTGAGTTTGCAAGGACTCTTAGTTTTTAAGATGATGGGAGAAATTTACAGTTAATCATTGTGTGTCACTGAAAAAGGATGGATCAACTTAAAGACACTGCAATAGAACACAAAAGATTTACTCTATCAAATCACAGGGAAATTGTAGGAAACTATTTATACTTGAAGTTATTCTACTGGCTTATTTTAAAAAGGGGAAGCGTGTGTGTGTGTGTTTCAGGGGAGACACACTTAAAGTAATCAAGTGATGTACCACATGTGAAGCAGACGCCAGGCTTGTTCCCACTACTAAACAGAGCAGAAGGCCTGGTTTAGCTTTATTTGGCAGGAATTTATATACTTGCTTCACTATTTGATCTTAACTTAAACAAAGGATGTTGGTCTCAGCCACCACTGATTTCAGGGTAACAGCCCTCTTTCTGAAAGGCACCAGAATTGTGACACTTCAAAAATCAGATGGTTGCACAGTATGGAAGTTTCTTAAATGTTTATTTATTGTAGTGAGCCAAACCCTCCTTTTCTTGTTTCGGAGTGTGCGATCAATTGCACTGAAAGCTGTAGGCAGAAGGATCTTACTTTCATACAGTTGTCAGAACCTTGGCGAGGCCATGCAGAACAAACCCAAACAAACCAGGGACTCTAAATGAGGCCTAAGAACCTACTCTGAGCCCAAACTCCTGACAATTTTCCAGTTCAGAAAGTTGCTGAGGGTCCTCTGTCAGGGTGAGCTCATGGTTTATGATTTCGGAGCCTGTGCAACGCTCCCTTCTATTTCATCTTGACTTAATGTCATTAGTCTTCCTTCACAGAAACCTGAGCGCTCATTTTCTAATCTATCTAGATGATACGCTGACAGCATTTTCCCTGATCGAGACTTTACCATTTATGTCTCTGCCTCTGTTAATCATTTGCAGAAATGAGATTTATAGTCAAAAGGATTAAATCAATTCTGACTACCTCCCAGTTCTTAGGTTTTCGGGGATTTTTGATGAACACAGAAACCATGGCCCCTCAGAGATGCTTTCCAAAGAAGATCTTTCTTAGCTCTGTGAGGTGGCCTTTCGGCGTCTCTGAGTCTCTGTGGAGCATAGCAGGTCCACTTCTCCCTGTTTTGTTTGGCAACCATGCCTCAGAGGCTGCCCTCGGAGCAACTCAAGCTGTTTTTGATTGGAATCGATGAGTGAGCCATCCATTCTCTTCTCCTTCACTCTCCATCTTTCCTTCATTCTCTTCTTCCCAGTCCGAAGATGAGTACCCTTAGGAAAGGTACCAACCGATTTAAATTAAGTGTTTTCTTTGGAGTTTCTCATCATGGGGTAAATTGTGACATTTTTAGCAGGCAGGGATTGAAGAGAAAAATGGCACTAATCGAAACTAAATCACAGTTTATTTTGTTCCTTTCTAATTTCTCTAATCTTTCACTGACTTGAAAATGCTTCCATGTGTCAGGCCTTGTGCAAGGCTGGGGACTTTCACGAACATGCAGTCTTCCTTCCGTATTCACAGGGGACAGGTTCCAGGACTCTCGTGGATACCAAATCTGCAGTAGTTGAAGTCCCTTATGCGAATATAAAATGACGTAGCATTTCCATATAGCCCACACACACCCTCTTGTTTACTTTAAATCATCTCTACATACCTAATACAGTGTCGATGCTATGTTTGTAGTTGCCAGCACAACAAATTCAGGTTTTGTTATTGAGAACTTTCTGGGATATTTCTCCCATATATTTTCAGCTGTTTGAATCCACAGATGAGGAACACATACTCGAGTGGGTAATCGTTCCCTTCTCCAGGGCTTCTTCCCAACCCAGGGATCAAACCCAGGTCTCCCACTTTGCAGGTGGATTCTTTACCCCCTAAGCCACCAGGGAAGCCCTATAAAGGGTCAAGTCAACTATAATCATTTTCTTTCTTTTTCCTCTTCCCTTTGTTGCCTCCTTCCCTCAGTGGTGTTTTTGTTTTGTTTTATTTTGTTTTTTTACCCCCAAATTTACTCTTATTTTGCTTAGTTGCCTTGGATTTCTTCCTCTGATCCTCATGGTGAATACAGGGATAGCATTTCCTGAGTTTTTTCTTCATTCTGTAAATTCTGTTTATCCCACGAGCTGTGCTATCCAGCAAGGACAATGATCATATTGACATATCCTTAGCCATGTGTCTAGACCAGAGTCAATGCCTTTAAATTCACTGAACCACTTACTCACCAAAAGTCATTCTAAATCATCTGCTCTGTGTCATTCCATTTGCTGTCTACTGCAGTCTAGAAAATATCTGGACCATAGTACTCTGATTGATTTCCTCCATCTGGCCCTTGTTCATCCCCTTGGTCTAGGTAGACATTTCGGCTTCTCTGGCTTTTACCCTTATTACTAGATAGATTTCAGGTCCTTTAACACAAAATGCAAATCTTTCAGACTCTCCCCTTTTGGGGCCACTCTTGGAAACGATTTGATACTAGAGATATAGTTAACCTATATACCTAGAATCTTTTTACAGTACCATCTTACTTGGTTAGTATAGGGCTTGCTGCAGCCCCTGGGTTTAAGGGGGTAAAGCTGAGTAATGTGTCACACATTTTGGCCTCAATTTGGAGTGTCTTTTTTCACCATGGTGAACTGGCTCATGTCTGTATATTTTAAAGTCATTGTGTCTTTTCATTTTCCCTCTGAGGGTTAAATATTTGTACGTGAAGGATTTGTATCTTATACAGACAAAGATTTGATTGTCCAAAATCCTAGCAGCGGTTGCATACACTGCGTCTTCACAGGGATTAGACTTGGAGGTGGTAGAAGCACCCTATGGTTTTTGGACTGAGATAGTATGGGGCCTGCACACGGCAGCCACAGGCTAGGAAAGAACCAGAAAGTTCACCCATACTAGAAAGGTAAACTTTTGGCAGTTCCTCAAGTTGTAACAGGAACATCAGAAAAGGAACATCAGAAGTAGGAGCCACTTTTTTGTTAGTTTGACATAAAGGATTTAGCAAGTAGGAATAGAATAAGAAGCACTACTAACTGGTTTCAAGGATTCGGTGAGTCACATTGTGTGGGGTGCTCACTGCCATCAATATTCACAACAACACCTCCCATAAACACAGCAGTCTGCTGAAGATGCAAATTCTTATAAAATACAGTTCTTCCTTTCTAAGAGCTTATGATGAGTCTAAAAGAGACCACTACAGGCTTAAATGATAGAAACCACTATATAAGACTTGTTTGGACTATATTACGCTGAGGGTGCTCCAAAGACAGTACAGTAACTGAAACTGAGATGAAGGAGAACTTTGCTTAAAGATGTGGCCTACTTCACTGGTGTGTACCTGAGCAGTCTCATGGACTAATGATACTGGGCTGTCACTATCTTAAAATTCTTAGCAATTAAATCTTGGAATGTGTTCCGTAGGTGACACTGTAAGATAGAATGGAGCAGGCACATGAACAGGGAATATATATATACAATATGCATGTCTGTCTGTCCTTGCTGCCCCATTCACACTTGGAATTCACAGTGCCCCAGATGTGTGTACAATTTTGGTGGACCTACAATATGGGGGAGTTAACATGGAAGACTCAAAGCAAATACAAGGTCAAAATGCTATATCCATGACTATAAGCAAAGGAGAGGGGACGCTGATACGTCCCAGTTGCTAGGTTTTTCCTTCCACCAGAATTTGCTTCAAACATAGAGCACATAAAGAAGGCATGGCATTCTAAGAAATGCAAACAATCAAAGAATCATATCACATCCTCTTACTCATGTTACGTCCATGTGTTAGCCAATCACTTAAGCTGAAAATGATGACACAGAAGTAAAGGAAGTGGTAGGGCAATCCAGAGTCCTTGTTTTCCCCTCTTCCTTTCCTTTTAATCAGGAAATTGAAAACACCATGTTGGTGAATTTATATGTATAAATAAATGTGATAAAAACAGTTGAGTTAGTTTTGTGTACCATTACCACTCTTTGGTAGCCAAATACATATGCATGTACAAACTATGAAATAAAATATTCAATTTCAGTAATTCTGCACATAATATAAGTTCTTTTGTATTTACATTTAAAACTGGCATTGCCAATATAAAGATGAACAGTGAATAAAATTCATGCTAATAATTAAAAATCTTAATTTTTGTTTACTTAGCATGACATTAATAGAAAATTAAAAATATGGCAATTCAAAGGAGATACCACAGCAGAAATAAAATTTTATACTTCTTCCTGCGTTTTGAACCAGGGCTTCCCTGGTGGTGCAGAGGTTAAAGCGTCTGTCTGCAATATGGGAGACCTGGGTTAGATCCCAGGGTCGGGAAGATCCTCTGGAGAAGGAAATGGCAACCCACTCCAGTATTCCTGCCTGGAGAATCCCATGGACAGAGGAGCTTGGTGGGTCCTCAGGTTGCAAAGAGTCGGACACGACTGAGAGACTTCACTTTCACTTTTCACCACAGACTATATATCCCCTGCCTGAGGGTCTTGATGGAAGGATGAAACTTGGAAAAGCAAAAAAACTTGTATTGGAAGGGCTACTTTTATGCGCTAAAATTAATTTATCTGATTTGGCCCATGAATACCACAAGAAAAGTGTGAATACTCAAAAATATTTGATCTATTGACTCAAAGCTTAGAAAATTAAACCCACTCAAAATACTTTTTCATTTTAAATTTTATATTCTATTTATTCTATGCTCTTTAAATTGTCTGTATACATTCAACCCTTAAACCTTCATCTGTAATAGACTTGGAGTAAGGTACAGGGCAAGTCAACTTAGGTTCTTCTCAAAATATTAAATCATCACCCATGACCTTAGTTGTCTCCAAAATCACATTTCAACTCCTGACTTTTCTTCGTAAGTTCTTTATAAACATTTATTTTAATTTCCATTCATTTCTAGTCACTGACTGTCCATGCCCCTGGGTTGCTGTGGGTTCTCAGTTCCAACCCAGCAACCATCTCAATAGCTCCTTTATGGAATGCGCCTCTTCTACCTCTAAGTCACATATACCACCCTTTCTACCTAGAACAATCTCAATGAGCCATCTGATTACTTCTATTTCTCCTTTCTCTCAATGCAAAAAAAAATGGAAATTTCTCAGTCTCACTCACTCCACCTCAGCTCCACTACAGAGCCACCAAAAGAGAGGAAGAAGTACTTTATAACTATAAAACACTATACGCACACAGAGCATGGCTATTAACGTTTTAATTATGTTGAGAACAGTTAATACTTCTTTAAGGCTTACTATAGCCAGGCAATGTTCTAAATCTTTGTGTGTATTAATGCATTTATATTCTCACAACAGCACAGAAAGTTTAAGTAACTTGTTAAACAGCTAATAAGTGGTAGAGGTGGATTCCATCCCAGCAATCCCCTATTTACCTTCCTAAGGAAATGTGTGGAAATTCTCAAGATACCATAACTTAGTGTGCCATCACACTGATCAATTAGCTTGTACTTAAGAAGACTCTGCTTCCATATGACCAAGAGAAAAGGAAGGCAGAACACCCGAATTTTTAAATTGATGATTGCTTGCCAGAAAAATCCATGCACTGTTTGCCTCTGTGCTTCTGTCTGGTTCAGCTTTGTTTTTTTAATTCTGAAGCACAGACCTTCTCTGGGAAGTTAGATTTTGCTTTGATATTTCCACCCGAGACTGGAGTTTGGAGAGTGTGCTCTCTCCCACAGATGCTTGCTTGAGCTGTGTGACCAGCAGCCTAGGAGACTCCACTGCAGTCTGCTTGGAACTTCCTACAGGACCACCCAGAAGCCGCAGCTGGTGCTGAGTACCACGGTGGCCGCCTGTTTACATGAGAATGTGAGTTGGAGGAAGTGGACAGTACCTGCTTTCTGCTGTCAGCCAAGGACTTGATTCCCAGGGCAAGATTTGATGTGTAATCTAGAAATATTCAAAAGTCTTAAGCCCCAACTATTTTCCAGACATGGGAAAAAAACTGGAGCAAAAGGAAGTTTCTCCCTGGATGCTGGCAGCTTCTCTCTGGTCCAGCAGAACCAGCTGTAGGTCTGGGTCGGACAGACTCCAGACTCCAAATATGCTGATCCTCAGATAGGCCACGTTGAAAGAGCCATTTTCTCATACAAAGACTTTCCATTGAATCATATCCTATGCACTATCTCTGGCTTCTCAGAGAGGAACAACACTGAACTTGTAAAGAAAACAAAAAGTGTCCTTAAAACCCTGGCCCATATCTTTTGCGGATAGCCAAGTTCATGCCTAGCCGCCCCAGGAGGGCATTTGGCAACAGTCGCAGAAGAAAGCTTTTCTGTCCTGATGAATAACAGTGTCCGGAAGAGCTGTCTTGCAGGGTGAGGGGTGCCTGTGGAAGCAAGGCAGAGTTTTATAGAGCTGTTAGCAAGTCTTTATAGCACACTTTAGGTAGCAGATTTTTCGCTGAACAGGTTATCTTACTTCTGTGTTTTTGTAAATCAAACTCTTCTTTACAATTTTGTTTTGGAACACTTCAGAGGGCTTGCAAATTAAAGAATTTAATCTAACATCTATTTCTACAGTAATTTCAGATTTTCAAGATCAAGTTTTCTTAAATTGAGGGGGTCCTGTATCAACAACAGTTTTGCCCTTTCACCAGGGCCATGTCAAACCGTCTGGACTCCATGAGGCTAACATGCCCTGGGAAAGAGAAAGAAGCAGGCAAGCCACCTGAAGAAAAAATGTTGCAAGTTGATGAGGTCTCTCCTCTGTTGAAGGCATAAAGCATATTCTTTGGGGTTGAACCTTGAGAAGAAAAGCACACTCAGATTTATTGAACTGGTACTATGCACCAGGCATTTAATTGCACAATAGCCTCATGAGGGTAGAAGATAATGAGATAAAACTTAATAAGCACCTACGAGCCAATGGGCACTAAGCTGGTAACTGCATTTTTAAATGTATTGTTTCATTTAGTCTTTATAATTAGGGTTGCCGTAGTTAGCAAATTAAAATCTAGTTAACATCTAGTTACATGTGAATTTCAGATAAGTAACACATTCTTTGCAGTATAAATATGTCTCATACAGTATTTGGGATATACTTATACTTAAAAATGTTTTCTACTTGAAATTCATATTTAAGGCAGGTGGGGGGAGTTGTATTTTATCTAGAGAAGGAAATGGCAACCTACTCCATTATTCTTGCCTGGGAAATAACAAGGACAGAGGAGCCTGGCAGGCTATAGTTCATGGGATCACAAAGAGTAGAACACAACTTAGTAATTAAACCATTACCACCACCTGTATTTTATCTGGCAATGCTATTTGGAAGAATCCTAAGAAGAAATGATTATCATTCCCATTTTACAATTGAGGAAACTAAAACTCAGAGACATTTTTTAAAAATTGCCCACAATGGTAAGTAAAGGTAGAGGAGTTGGGTAACTGTTTCTGTTTGATTTTAAACTCTATACTGTCAGCAACTATACCATACAGTCTCCTCATCTAGGCTAATAAATAGAGTCAGTTTTATTCAGTCAAATAAGCTGCCTCAAGAGAAAGAACTAACTTCAATATTAAGTACTAGATATTTGTTAATGATCTACCTAATCTAAAGCCTTGTGCTAGGGCTGGAGACAAGAAAAGATGCATGAAGATACTTTAAGAATCAGGACCGGCTCTCATAGGAGAAATATAATGTGGTGGAGAAAATGAATGAGAGCTAAGGAGAGGGAGTTGAAGGACAGGGAGTTGAGGGGAGGGGAAAATGCTAAATATATTTCTAGTCAATTTCAGGTGTTTTAAGCAGGAACATCAGTGTTGTAGTTGACTCCACTTTAAAAATCCTGAGGTCCACTTTAGGGAGCCTTGGTGGCATGGAGGTGGGGTCCTGAAGAAAGTGGATAACCATCCTTAGTGTCCCCAGGGAGCAAGATTTCTATAAGAGATTAGCAGCTGCCACTTTGTGCTGTCACCAGTGCCTCAAGTCCATGGCTCCAGGTCACACAGAGACCTTCAGAGTTGATAGAGGCTTGGCTGTCACACTGCCCACCTCACTGATACCAAGGTCACTCTGGCAAAGCTGCCCAGGGAAGGCTACCCCTTCCTCCCTCAGCCCTTTATGTGAAACCTGCCCATTCTGCCAACTTGTGTGAAGATGGCCGAAGGAGATGTGTTTAGGAAAGGCAGAATCCAAGAAAGCAAGTATTAGAAGCACAAAGAAATTAGAATCATCATAGGATAATATCTGAGTTCTTCCTCAAGCACTGTGTCGGATATTTTTAAAGTTTTATTCCTAAACATCACAAGAAAACAATAAGATGGGAATTGCTCTCTCTTCCTTACAGATGAGAACACTGAGACTCAAAGATGGTAAGGGACATGCTGAAGGTCACACAGGATGAAGAGCTATCTACTCTGAACCATGCTTTTTGTATAGCATCGAGTTCCCTCCTTAAAACAAAGGGAATGGGACCTTTTCCCCTGCAGGAAGGCAGGGAAATTCAACTAAACAGCAAGAAGAAAGAGATGATGTTCAGGGCCTTGGTGAAAAGAAATGGGGCTGAATCTAATACCATTTTCTCTTATCTCTAATTGAAGCTGAGGGTAGATATGCCTGTTTTTACAGCTAACATCAAAAATAGAAATCAACACAGTACAAATGAATATCTAATACTATAGCTTACAGTATGATTCTTTTTCCTATGTCATTTTACAAAATAGAAAAGATTTGGGAAGAGAAACTTAGACACAGAAAAGGCTTATGTCTTGATAGTAAGGACTGTTTTAAAGTTGAAGTTCTGGTTTTGATAAGAAAAAGCTTTTAAGAGTGCTTTTTATACAGCATTGTATATCTGTATTTATAGTCAGTTCCTTCCTTCACTTTGCCTCTCTTGCGTTCCAATGCTAACTTTTCCTTCATATTTTCCCAATGGTTAACATTCTGCTTCTGAAAATTATCCATTAAAATTTTATCAATTTTGTGTTTTGGTGAGACAGTATGAGGAAATGCCATTGTGAAATTAGATTTTTCTTTGACATCAGGCGCCCAGTCAGCAATCCAATCCCATGTGTTTCTATTGAGACATTAGGGTTTGATATAATTTTGGGCAGAAAACATTTTAAAAATGAAACAATTGAATTTTCTAGATGGTCTTGGGGACCACTTAGCTTAAGAGAATACACTTCCAAATCAAAAGCCTTTCAATCATTTTAAATATTATTTGGATGATATTTGCTCTGTATGTAGTAGCAGTTTGAATTTGTATTGAATGTTTGACCGGCTCATGCACACATAGATGATGTATGAAATTATTATTTCATATTTTTCTAGTGTTTGCATTGCAAGTGACATCTGGCTGACAGGAACTTGGAGAAATGGGATACGAAGTGAATGCTGCAGTTACCACAAGCATCGTATTTATCAAAAGGTTTAAGGTTGGCCTGTCTTTGTTTAACATATGAAACTTGGAACATTGACTGGGAAGCTCTGTGTTTTTGTGTTGCCTGCATGTTTTAACTGAGCTGTTTAGGAAAAGAGCAGTCAAAGAATAAACACTAATTGTATTATTTGTTCTGCTCATGAAAGTAAATATTATACATTCTAATTTTAAGAAAACACACTTAAATTAGATTTGAATAATTTCCATACATTTTGCCTGTATTCAGAGAATTTACAGACTTCATGTTAGACAAACATGCATATTGAGCACTAGTCATCATTATTCAGAAAAGGCAATGTGGAAGGGAAAAAAATTCAACTGCATTTTTAGTTTTATTTTCTAATTTGTGAATGTGCAAAATTGAAGGAAGATGTGAAAACATGTAGTACAGTGTTGGCAAGCTCTGACTCTGTTGAAATACACACATATAAACATACACATTTTCCTATTCTGCCTTTTCATGGAGGTCACGGTGCCAATTATGAATTTAGTCATGAGAAATAGCATTCATTCAACAAAAAAGTTATGAGTGTACTACTTTGGACCGTGTTCTAGTTGGGTACCGGAAAAATGCAGAGGAATCAGACAATTCAAGCCCTCACAATGAGGTAACAGAAGAGGTAAATATGGAAACCATTAAGTTCAATAAAGGGGTTTAGATGCCGTAAGAAAAGAGTGGAAGCATTGACAAAGTTGGACAAGATGGTTACAGTGGTCCAGCTACCAAAGGCAGACGGGGAAGCAGAAAATGTATTATGGGGGCTACCGTGAAAGCCTTTCAGGTATGAAGATAAAACATGCTCATTTTTTGAAACTTGAAAATTTCAGCAAAGTAGAAAGGCTACAAAAATCAATATTGCCAACTTGCTTCTAACCTTTCCCTTCATTCTTTTCTCTCTCTTTATGTGTATATAAATATATTTAATTTTGAAAGCATCATGATAGTACTGCAAAAATTTGCACATATTAAAAAAGAAATTAGATGCTGCATTCCCCAAACCCCAACATCACTGTTGAATGCATTTCCATGTTATTTTAAGCTCTTCTTATATACATGGTTGTTTATGACTGAACAATACTCCAGCTGATGTTTAATGTCATAAACGAGCCATTACTCTGCTAGGATTTTTGGTGTGCTTTCTAAATTCCTCAGTGAGCAGTAAGTTGATAACTTCTAAGGAAAAAGAATTCACCTGAAGAGAAAGAAATCTCCAATAGGGGATCCCTGCTCCTAGAGTAAGGCATGAAAAAGGTCAGCAACATGTTTTCAGTATGTCAGAGTGCTAGGTACTTTACCTGCATGACGTTGTTTCTTGTCACCAGAACCCTGACTTAAGCATGGCATAGGAGAGAGAGACTGGATTCACCTGGAGCTACATTCAAATCTACTTTGTCTAGCTGTATGATTTCTAGAAAATCAGTTAATCTTTCTGATTTTCAGCTTCCTCATTTATAAATTGGGGCATACTAGCATTCATTTATCTAACAAGAACTTATTAAGCTCACAGGTTATTTAAGATATCTTGCTAAGTATAGGGGATGTAAGAGAAGTACAATGTGTCTCATGTCTTGGAGAGACTGACAGCCTAGTGGCAGTGCCAGACCTGACAGGTCCCAGGGGAACACAGGTGAGAAAAAAAGATGCATTCTTTCTGGTGGAGCAACACTTGGTCTGGATCCTAAGTAGTGAGAAGTAAGTTTCAACTTGCCTTTTTTTGATAGTAGCATTCATCTTCAGCTCCCCAAGCAGTCATATGGCAGGTATTGTGTATATTTGTTCTGGTCCCTGCCCTGAAGAAGCTTACCAGCTAGTATTAGTCCTAATGCCCAGAAGAACATGGCTTCTGTTTTATAGATAGACTTGAGCACTGATTTATTCAAGAAGTGATTGTGTTAGTTTGGGAGTGATTGGTTTCTTTCAAAGTCCCTCTTTCTAAGATATGTATCTGACCTTGTAAACAGAGGTTACTGTTGACCCATCAAGGGCCATCTTTTGACACAGTATTTTGAAAGCCTCATTAATCTGACTAAAACTCCTATTAAAATATATAGGTTTTACAAAAAGAAAATGATATTAAGCAATATGCAGACATACTCTATAATCAGATTTGGACTTACATATATTAAGTCCCTCCCTGCTTAAAATTCCCAAATCTAAAATTAAAACTAGAATACTCAGACCTAATGGCAAGTTTTCAAACATTCATAATCCAGCAATTTAAAATGCTTCCGATACCATTAAGTTGTCATTTGAACTAAAAAGATAATTTTAGCAAAACTTCTTCCTTCTCCTCTCAAAATTGTACTCAGAAGTGTATCTGAAGTTTCACCAAATATGGGGAAGTAAATATATTTGCAAATTTCACTAATGAACTCCACGTTTAAAATAAAGCAATCTCCAGCTCCTGTCTTCTAAACCCATGATGTATCAGTTAGCTACTGTCATACAACTGCCACATAACAATCCACCCCACATCTCAGTGGATTAAAGCCAGAATTTGTTTAGCTTTTGAGGGTCAAATTAACTGGGATTTGTCTTGTCTAGGCTGGTTATGGCTAGTGATGGCTCTGTTCCACGTGCCTCTTAGAGTAGAGAAATAGAAGACTGTTTGAGAACTCACTATGTGATACAATTGGTGTCCATGTTCTCCTAAACTTTACCAAAATATGAAATTCTAAACTCCTGCATCAGTCTACTTCAACCCAAGTAGAGGACAGATTTTCTCTTTGGCACTGACCTCTTCTACACGTCATGGAGGCCAAGTTGGTCTGGGAGGCTGCAGGAGCCAGGCAGGCAGTCCAGACTCACTGCTGCCATTGAAGGTGGGCATCTCAGTCGCCTTTGGCAGCTGCATAACAGCGTGGAAACCATACAGCTGCCAGGTCTCAAGTTAATTAGGGTTGACCTTAAGATGGATTTTGCAAACCACTCAAATAGATCTCTCTTTTTGGCAAGTTTTCAAAGCAAGAAAGGAAAAAACAATAAAATGTCTCCAATCTACAGTCCTTCCCTCTGAGATTTGCTGCATGCAGACCCCACGCTCTCCCTAGCACTGAGCCATTATCCCCAGAGGGTCCTTCAAGCTTAGGACTGAGGGAAAATAAGTGGAATATGTCTGGGAGCTGCTTGCATGAAATCAGAACTGCCTCCCCCATGTTGCTGGGTCCATTTTTATTAGCTGTGGGAGGTAGTCAGAGTTGGTGGAGGGGGGAACATGAAGGGTATGGAAGAAAGTTGAAGGCAAATCTTCCTGGGTATGGGGGTATCAGAACAAGCCACGTGACTTTTCTCTTCTAAAAGAGAAGGTGCCACTTGCACCCAGGCTACACCCTGGCAAATAGTACGTGTTTGAAAAATACTTGTTGAAAGAATGATGATTAAGTGAATGACTATTTTTCTAGTGCTATTTCCTGTCTAGTTTTGGTTCACTTGATGTTGGGGGATACCTTACCTATTTGCCCAGTGTCTTGGTGGCTCAGACAGTAAAGAACCTGCCCACAATGTAGGAGTCCTGGATCTTGGGTCAGGAAGATCCCCTGGAGAAGGAAATGGCAACCTATTCCAGTATTCTTTCCTGGGGAATCCCATAGACAGAGGAGTCTGGTGGGCTACAGTTCATGGGGTCACAAAGAGTCAGACACGACTGAAGCGCGTAACACTTGATATGGCATAGAGGTTAATGTTATAGGTTCTATATTCAATCACTCAGTCTTTCTGTATGAGAGTTTACTGTGTTCAAGGCAT
The DNA here is from genome assembly GCA_006408675.1 of Madoqua kirkii. NCBI lineage: Eukaryota > Metazoa > Chordata > Mammalia > Artiodactyla > Bovidae > Madoqua > Madoqua kirkii. Next base: position 4,799 of record SJYC01058079.1, on the reverse strand, counting down.
CAGGATTTGACAGCAAACCATATGTAATTACTACTTTTATGGAGCTTACAGTCTAATGAGACAAGTCAGACTTGAGTGGTGAATCTAGACTCTGACACTAGCTCTTTGTTGAAGGTTATTTTACATCTCTGTGCCTTAGTGCCTTCATATGTCAAAAAACGTATCATCATATACCTAAATAAATTTATATATATATATACATATGTATATATATATATGTATATATATAGTTTGAAGATGCATGTGTTCTCAATTGTGTCTGACTCTTTGCAACCTTATGGACTGTAGCCCACCGGGCTCCTATGTCCATGGGATTTTCCAAGCAAGAATACTGGAGTGAGCTGCCATTTCCTTATCCAGGGGATCTTTTCTACCTAGGGATCAAACCTGCATCTTCTGAGTCTCTTGCATTGCAGGCAGATTCTTTCCTGCTTGAGCCATTGGGGAAGCCAGATAAAATTTATATTATATATAGGTATATATATACACATGTATAAGATATTTAGAATATCATGTGACATTTAAAAAGCACTATCAAAGTTTGTAATTACCTCATATATTGCTGTGAAGATTAAATGTGAAAATATGTCACAATGCTGGCATATATTAAGAACTCCATAAATGGCAGATATTATTATTTCCCATTATAAGTAGCTTTCAACATTATTGCCATTCTAAGCTTGATGTGGGGGGTAGGAGTAGTAAGAACTGGGGTGGCGAGAGACTACGGCTGTGTCCATTGTAACTAAAACTCTAATCTGTGTTCTAATTCTCAGACAGATACTTTGAGCAACACAAACACACACACATACGCTCCTTACAGCATATTTAAGAACACAATTAGAAGGAGAAATGCCTGGGCCCCTGAACTAAATGTTCCTAAAAACCGAAATCCTTTTTTTTAAAATTCAGCCTCATCTATTGCCACAGTTATTTTGCTTGGCCCTGCTGGAATACAGCTGGAGAGAATTTCCCAGAAATACCAGGAGAAGATGCCATGCCAGCTAGGGTGCCTCTGTGTGTGTGTGGTTGGGTGGAGGTGGCAGCTCCTTTCTGCTCTGGAGGGATCTGTGCCCATCCTCAGAGCCTGTCAACATCTGTAGAATGATGCATTTTCCTTCACATTTATATTCCTTTCCTTTATCAAGTGTTTTTTACTCTATATTGCCCTGGTCCTTTAGATCCCAAGAAACCATTAAAGATCTGCCATTAATCATCCTTAATTTTATTCCCTTCTTCCTTTCTCATTGGATTTCTACGAGGACCTCTCCTCCTGTACATAATCACTCCAACCTGTTATTTTTCCTTCTCTGTGGGTTTCTCTCTCCATTTGAATAGCTCACTCATAAACAGCATCATTGAGACTCAAGATAAGTAGATGTATAAGTGCCTGTGTACTTGAGGCTTCCCATCTGGGCAAATCCTCATCCTTCGCTGAAGCCTGTCTCCGACTCCAGTTTCCACAGCCCTCTTCAACAGCCGAGGAAAGGCTCTCTCTCCTTTCCCCTCCCACTGCACACCAGCGGATGTGGCACCCACGGAATCAGGCCTAGCTGTTTGCAGGCCTCCAAACAGCCCAAGTCAGTGGCTCACGCATCACACATCTCTTTTGATAAAGCAAGAGCGTGGTGATCAGACAGAAGGAGGTGCAGAAGAGACAATAAGTACATTAGAATACACATCTTAAGGGTCAAGGCATGAAAGAGTGACAGTAACAATTAGCATGCGTAAGAAAAGTTATTATAAGTGAGATTCCAAAGAATTGTTCTCTGTTTTCACAGGAAACAGAAGGAGAAAAAAAGCAACCTTATACTGTAGCGGGAAAGAGAGTTTTGCTAAACAAACAGAAGCAGCCCTTGACTTCAGAGGTGAATAATCCCAGAAACAAGCTACCAAGTAGTAAGTTCCTGAAAGCTGTGTTATACAATGAAAGAGAATCATTTATTTTGAGTGGTTTAGAAAAAGACTTTTCGAGAGATGAGGTTGGAGAAGGGAGGGGTTGAATTTGACAAATACATACAGTCTTAGAACTGGAAGGAGCATGAAGGGCCCACACCATCTGTTTCATAGAAGAGGCACAGAATACATTTGCCCAAAGTTACAAGGCTAGTTCATGTTTGATACTTCAGGCTTTCCAATGCCAAGTCCAGTGCTCTTTTTGGAGCCCCAATTTAACTTGGAGATTGTGTCCTACTTTGAGAATTGTTTTTTAGGAGAAGAAGGAGAAAGAGGAAGATAAATACCAAAAAAAAAAGAAAGAAAGAAAAATGATGGGTAATTGATTTACCCTTATGGATCCTGATAAATCCAGGATGTGTTAAGGATAATTTCCCCTTCACTGGGAAAAGGAACAGTGAACAATCGCAGGTCACCATTAATCCTGAAGCTGTTTGCTAAGCCAGGGCCTGCGAAGACCTGCAGTTATGTCTTCGTTGCGTTGTTTAAAGGAATGGGTTCCACAGGCAGAGACAGAGCTGTGCTGAATAGCAACACTTATCATCAGCTCCTCCAAACGCATTCTGTGGGAGGGCGTGGGATTTCACAGCAGTGAGAGCAAAACTATTCACAGCAGCACCATATGCTCCCACCATCAGGAGCCGTGGTCCTGGTCACTGGACTTGGCAGGCAAACCAACTGAATGGAAATTCTGAAGACCACAGTAGGAGTTTTCTCTTTGTGGGTTTTGGATGGCAAAATCTTCAATCTGTTCCACAGGCAGAAATCAGAGTGAAAAATAATTCTACACAAACCACGTGTGTAGGATGCATGTATGTGTGTGTAAGAGCATGAGTGTGTTACTTCTAGAAAAGTGAAGGAGAAAACAGAGGCCCAGCATTTATCTCGTACTATCCCACAGAGGTGGGAGGGCTAACACTGAATGCAAGAGAGGAAAAGACTGAGAAAGTAAAAGAGAGAAGAATTATTTTTAGTATAAATTCCATGTTTTCAGTTTTTTTCTCTAAGTAAAAAAGTAAAATGGAGAAGAATTTCCCAAATGCCAAGACCATTTAATAGCAGAATTACACCAGACGATAAATGCAGCACTTTTTAAAGCTTGTCCTTTCTCTGTTATTAACTTTGTTCTTTCAGTTGTGCCAGAGAAAGCACAAGAGATAGAAATTGGCAGAAATATAGGTCTGAAGAACAGAAATTCAACCTAAATGAAAATACCGTGAAAACTTCTAGTAAAAAAAAAAAGTCTTTTGTTTAACGGCACAACTTTCATCAAGAAAAGGTTTATTTGAATGAAAAGTAAAATTTAGGACAGTCTATTGTCTAATCATTAGTAATTCTGTGCACGTATGGGCTATTTTCTATTTCCAAAGTGGTTTGCAATTATTAGTTAATCCACTCAGCATGCTTAGTCTAAATTGTGTTATATGCATATAATAGATAAGGATGGTTGTTGGTGAGAGGGAACATGACACAGCCGCTGAGGAATGGACTGAAAACTCGGAGGCTGAGATGACAGTCCTCCTCTTAACCACCCAGTTAGTTTGCAGTAGGAGCTGGGCCCATCCCACAGGCCTTCAAAACAAGGATTCAATTTGTTTAAGAACTAAATACATATGTATATACATATATATATATATATATATATATATGTATCAAATAAAATATTTTTTCCAACAATTTTTGGTAGGCTTGGAGTTTTAATTTTCCATTAAGTTCCTTTGGCATCATGTGGGCCCAGTCTCAGGTTTCGCCATACAGGAAATATATTTTAAAGGGCTAGTCTGTGTAAATACTCCATTGAGGAGCAGCACTGTGGTTACTAAGCCCATATGTCCATGCAAACCAATGCCTTTTCAACATGAGAAAATAATCTGGAGAGTTTAAATGCACCAGAACAAATCCGTGGTGTAATTTTTTGTTCTTTTTTTGGATATCAGCACTCATCTATACAGCTGGTCCTCCATATCCTTTGGTTCCACATCCATGGATTCAAACAACCACAGATAGGAAATATTTGAAAAAAATTCCAGAAAGTTCTATAAAGCAAAACTTGAATTTGTTGCACACCGGCAACTATTTACATAACATTTACATTGTATTTACAACTATTTACATGGCATTTACATTGTATTAGGTATTATAAGTAATCTACAGAAGATTTAAATTATATGGGAGGATATGTGTAGGTTATATGTAAATACTATGCTATTTTATGTAAGAGACTTGAGCATCTGAGGATTTTGGTATCTGAGGGAGTCCTGGAATTATTCTCTGCAGATACCAATGTAATGTTATCTGAGGTTTGCCAAGTTCAATTTTTCTCTTGATAAGAAAAATCCTCTAAGCAAGATTATTGCTTTTAAGTGTCCTAACATACATTTTTCAAAGATGAACCAATGCTTTTGCCAGCAGAGCTTGTCCACATCATGTCTGGATTACAACCATATAGCTTTCCTTTATTTTCATTTGTTTGGTCCCACCCTATCCAAACACATTAATATGTGGTCCAGATAATGTATTCCATATGTTTAATTAGCCATTACATGAAACATAGGAAGGTGTGGCTCTTATAGTATTTTTTCCATTTTCTCCCAGTTTCCTGAATTTTGACTCACATTCTCTGGTGGCTTTTTGTTGTTATTTTTGTTGCTTAAAAAAAAACAATCTTTTTGTAATAAAGAATCTGTTCAGACTAAATTTATCAAACTGCTTCAAGTTTTAGATTTTCTTCTGATAATAAAATTTCAGTTCCATCTATAGACAGATTAAATTAATTCTGTCCTAATTTACTCAATGTGTATAATGAGTCATGACTGAATTAAAAGATACACATAATAAAATAT